>JAQIWN010000066.1:0-61630 GCA_034699025.1 Entomobrya cf. arborea Gr-Col-00668 | reverse complement strand
TACGGACAGACGGACAGACGGACAGACGGACAGACGGACGGAACAAAATGAATACTTGCGAAAGTCGCAAGTAATAATTTGGACAATTCAAAAGCTGCAACCCTGTTATTTGTAGGCATATCGAAACACGAGACGATACGAGAAAGTTCGATTACATTGATTTATTAATTTAAAGGTATAGATTGCTTTTAAAGTATGCAAAGTTTAATATATTGCAAAAACAATTGAGGACAAATATAAAAAATACTTTATTTAACGTGTTTAATGTTGAATCATCCTGGAATTATTGGAACATGCAATTTTCTAGTATTAACAAATCATGTGCATTAAAACTGGCAAAACCTAGTTCAATACTTTCTGGAGCAATTTTAAAATTTTTAGTAACACTCAACTAAACATCATTTTATTTTAAGAAGACTAAAGCAATCTAAATGTCTACAATGAAGCGGTTTCATTCGAATGTACTTCTTGGCAAATATTTTTGTTTAAGTGTTAAAGGAAAACTATTGGGATTTTGTTGCTTAACTAGTAAAAAGTTATTCGACTGCAACATCAATTGCCGTAAAGTCTCAATATGTGTATATGCCTTTAGCCAACTTGCTATTCTGAATTGTTTTTATTTTTGTAATATGTCACATCATTACACTTTTTCTTGCTAGTTATTGATACAGATTTGGTAATGTATGAAAAATATCTGCACAACTACAATGGAGATCACAATCATACTCCTTAGTTTTAAAGTTCTCGGAAAAATTCTTGAATCAATATGCGAGTGGAACCAAGTTTAGAAATGCAATGATAAGTATTTTCAATTACTTCATACAAAATAAACAAAATATGAAAACCAAATAGTCCTGAATTATAACAAATTAGGTCTGTTTTAGAAAAACTATAAATGAAATAAATTAGGCATAAAACAATTTCTGTAAACATATTTCATTTTATGAAAACTGTGTCTTGTCAATTGTCACTTATTAACTGTAGTAAATGTATTTGGCCATGGTGATGACTGCTGAGTTTTGAAGATTAAGCACATATATATGCATGCTTATGTAAATATTTGTAGAGCATTTGATGTGCTAATCTTCGTACTCAAGAATAAATGAATACATGTCGCAAAATTGTAGTATGGAATAGTTCATCAGAAAATAATATGAAGGAGCTCTTGACAAACTTGACTTTCATGAAAAATGTGGAAAGGATACTAGATGAATTCAAGTGGAATATACATAAGTATTAATAAGAATTATTCCATAAAAAATAATTTTGAATGTGAATGCTCGAAAAAACACGTATAAACATGCAAACTAAAAATATCATCTTGGCATTAAACAAGAATGGTCCAAAATTCTATCAAAATTTAGATAAACTTTTATTTGTTAATCTTTTAATTGGGTTTAAACTCCAGTTTTACAGACCGATGCAGATATAAGATTTTCATGCAGTTTCAATTATTTTCTAAATCGCCAAACCATGCTTTTATCATTTTCATCACAGTTGTCTGCAATTTCAACCACGTTACCTACTTGCTTTACACACTTTTTGGTTCGAGTATGTGAGAGAAGGAAGTGTTCATTGCCCACATCAATCAGTTTCCATCCAGCGTATCCTGAGTCAGTTGGGTCCCAGCACATGTCCCTGTCAAACCGCAGTTGAATTTGCTCATCCTCCTTATACGCAAAACACTTGGATCCGATTTCACTGGCGTCTGCACTCGCATAAGCTGTTTCCAAATGAGACCCATCATTCCAATAAGACTGCCAAATACTATTCAATGGAGTTTGTTGCTGAGGACAAGATGCTACCACTGCGATCGTGTTGTCCGCGCTGGAAAACCGACCTCCACTACTCATCAGACACTCGTTTGAAGCAACATTGACAAGTTGGGCACTCGGGGGAAGGCATGTTGATCGAAAGCAGCGCTGAAATATAATTAAGCGATATACTTACTTAAGCGATTGGATTTTTGTTAAGGGTCAAGTTTCAATTAATAATATAGCTGATTACCCCATATTCATTTCCCCACGGTGCTAAACTTAATGCACATTCGGTATTCTCCCCAAATCCCAATCGATAGCCCCTTCCAGTTTCCGGAATGAGACAAACAGCATCTCGACATTTTGTTTGCTCTGCTTCAGGTAACACTGCGGTCGGATCAGCAAGATATCTTCTGCACTGATCTTGTCCCGATGGTGCTAACGCTCCTGCAAAGTCTTGTCCAATAACTGGACTAGCAGGTCCATCAATTGTTCTGAGGCAGTTTGCACTGCTTGAACCGACATACTGAGAAATCATCACATCGCTGCACCACGAAAAGAAATGCGCTTTGTCTGCCTCAGATTGCATAATGTAGCCACTTTCAGTACACCATGGAGTTGAAGAGTCATGACCAGCACCAAGAATGTGTCCTATTTCGTGACTGGCGACGTAAGTGTCTAAAACACCCCGATTCCGGAATAGACCCACACCACGATTTTTACTACAAGCTGAGGGTCCGTAAGCCATTCCCAATATACTTCCTTGCATGAGCGTGTTTACTGCGAGAACTGCAATGTCATAATTGGCAACCTTGCCATCCAGCTGTTGTTGGGCAATCCAGTCTCCGAATCTCCAAAGTACTGTGGAAAATATAGCCGCCCCGTTTTCGTCTCGGCTCTCTTCTATAAATGGCTGCTCTTCAAGCGAACTGCTCACGGTGAGAGAAGTAATTCGAAAAGTTATATTTACGCTTGGCAACGTTTGAAATTTTACGTTCACGTCCCAGAAGAAAGCTGTCCAGTACTCCAGAATTTTCTGACGATCGTGCTGAAACAGGTCACCCCACTCCTTATCGCAAATAATTGCTATTTCGACAATCGCGTCGATGGACTCGGCAGTTGATGATAGTGACTTGTTGAAATAGCTTTCATGTGTACTGAGGCTATCTTGTTTGTCAAGCTGGATGTAGTCTTCAAGGCCAGAATATATTTCACCAGTGCCCATAGGAAACTCTTTCACGATAAAATTGTCATGGATTTCTGAGTAAAAATTAGAAAAAGAAAATACCAGTTGTTTGAAAACTTAAAATTTAAATATTTACAACTTACCCGTCAATTTGTATGCACTTGTGGTCGCCATGACAACCAATGCGCAAACGATGAAGGATTTCAAAAAATCCATTTTGAGGAGGTTTTGAAATCGGTTTTCGGTAAAATCAGTAAAATTGGTTTTAGTTAGCTGATATGGAAGTAGGTATTGATCTGATGAAGTATTCCGAAATTCAAACAGTTTATATACCAAATATTTTCCATTTCTGAATTTTTACTGCGGTTTTATCACAAATTCCTCTGAATAGAGTTATGTCCAACCAATCTTCGCATCCGGTTCTCCTCAACAGTGACCGCTGTTAAACATGCTTTCAAAGAATTTTTATTTCAAAAACATGTTATGTTCAATTAAATTTCAAGCAGGAAACAAAACGTCAAGATTAGCTTATTGTAAAATAAAATACATAAACAATAATGCCTACTTACGCAACATATTTGTTAGAATATGACAAGTTCATTAATCTTTTCACCTGGTGATCGGGAATTTATTTTATCTCAGCTTGTCAGATATTTAATTGATGAACATCAGGTTACTTCAAGTGGGTTTAAGTCAACATGAATGAATTATGACTATGACGATACGCGATTCTAGTATACGAATTTAATTTGCTACGCGATTCATTTTCCCACTTAACTAGTACAAATACCCGATGCTTGTACAGTTGAACTTTAGCGTATAGAACATAATGCGCTTGTTTAAACATTTGATTTATTAGTTCTAAGTGTTCATTTTTACTCTAAATCTTCGTGAAATTTTGCAAATATAACTACATGAATATATGCTCAAGTCCATAAGTGACCGTATTGATACAGTAGCCTCACCAGAATTCTTTACAGTCATCGAAAAATTAAAGTCTTTTAAAGTTTTGTGTAATCATCAGGATGACAAATATTCACTTTAAAAATGGCTCTCAATTTTGTTTTTATTACCAAAGTCTTTCATAACTTTAAATGCTCGCATAAATGATTCATGTGTTACGAGATACGAAACACAATTTCAGACCATGTCATACTTACCGTTTATATTTGAAAACGCTTCATTATAATATTCTGATAAGAAACGAGCTGTTACTTGAAGTAAGTCGAAACCCTTGATTACCTGGGTATAATTCATATTTAATTTAATAAACTGAATGTTATACAAAGATACTTTCGTTTTGGTGTATGGAAATTCATTAAACAATGGGCAAATCCAAAATATTGTCTATTTGATTGGCCTGTTCCATAGCTCGATCGTTATCGTGCTCTATAACGAATAATAAACAATATGAACGATTTTCAAATGACAAAAAATAACACCGTTTTATTTAGATAAATTGGTAGTAATTAGTTTCCTTATCTAAGCCTACTTAAAAATGAACATTTAAAAAAAACTGTTAGCAAGCAGTTTTTCAAGATTGAACATTGCTGATTATGCACGAAAAAAATGATTTGTGATTTGCTAGGCTGGTTTTATGCATTGGCGTCCTTCTAGTACATGAAGTAGTCTTCCGGTTTGACTTTATGCAAATTAAATATTTTACGGAAGGATGTGATAAAAAGTTTTATGTGGAACACGTTCTTGCATTGCGATGAAAATACATCATAGATACGCCTTGTACATTTACGGCTTGCTTATGACAAACTATATTGGTAGAAATTTATTGATAGAATATTTTATGCATGCCAAATACTCAATTCATAAAATGTTGTTATAATTTTCTTTCACTTACAGTTCTTAACTTGACCCAGTATTATGAATAAATTCTACAACTTTGGTTTGCCCGTGAAACTTTGGAATCGAATATTTTTTATCGTTTAAATGACTTAAGGTACTTGCTTCTTCAATACCATTTGTTCTTGTTTTGGACAAAGATCAATGTTGTTTGAAGACATGTATGGAAAAAGAAAAGTATTTAATTTGTTATAAATATTTTTTAAAAAATTAACTGGATCAGCTTTAATTTCAGTCTTGATCAATAGACAGGTTTATAATGTATCACAAAAGAGACATTCTTGCTTACTTGATTCTGAGATTTACTAAAATAAAAATGTCTTTAATTACAATAAGTTACTTATTTCCAACCAAAACAAAATACTTCGTTGTGGTACTCAAGACTGGTTGGATTTTATGTAACAAAACTGAAGACAATACAAAAATATCCCTATGGATAGTTGAATTCGACAAACAAATAGCATTTCAATTTTAATGCTTTGTCGTCAAATACATAATATGAAAATATTTTACGTAAATCATCGTTACGTATTTCTTATAACTTTTGTGTCGTGATGCCCTGAAGATTATTTAGTGTTTGTAACCAAAACGTCGGCATTAAATTTTTTTTTCAAAATCATGTTCTCCAATGTCGTCAATTCCTTTAACTTAACAAAACATTCAAAATAGTTTACACTTTTCATGATCTTCCCGGAAAGGGTTCATATTTGATCCCAAGGGACATTTCCAAGCCACTGCAAATTCTTGGGAATTTTGTAGTGTTCCTAAGACTCGAAACATTCCCGGAGGATGTTTATCAGTTTTTATACTTGTACGCAAGCTAGTCTGGGTGCTGCTCTCACACCAATTCTGTCAACAAATTGGTACAATTTTTCCTCATTTCGTACAAACTCGTATAACTTATTTCATAATATTTTTACCTGTGCAAATCCCAAGAAGAATAATTGTTCATCTGTAAAATCTTCAGTTTTCTTTCGAGAGCTTTTCAGTTCATTCCTTAAAAGTTTCGTGTCCTTGAAAGCCTTGTATGCTCCTTGTAAACCAGCATTATCCGCAATATTTTCCACAAGCGTCTTTAAACCATTCAATGTCACATTTTCCTTGCGTAGGACCTCTGCGCTAAATTTGCTGTACTGATTTACTAAACATTTTCTAGTCCGTGTCAAGCTTCCATTTTTCAGCTCAGACAAACCCGGTCCTTCTAAGCCATGTAATATTTCGTGTCCCAAAATACTTCCCAGTTTTCCATAAATTGAAGCTCTAAAAAAATTATAGAGGCTAATTTTCACTTGATAATCTTTTTTTTACGTCTTGTAAATCTTTCAAAGGTTTCTTACAATGGAATGTAAATGTTGTAAAAAGGTGGTTTTAGTATCCCGATTGGAAGGTCTAAACCAATTAAAACCAGTTAACTTGCTTATCATTTAGAAATAAAATATAGTCTCGACGGTAAAACATAAACTTACAAACGGTGTTCCGGACAACGTCGTTGTGTGCTCCTACATAACCGGGAAATTTCGTCCATTGACTGATCATCAGCGACAACTTAATTTCAAAAGTTGGACACACATTTGTAAAAAATGAGTTGTTTTTAATTTTATTACCATTCATACGTGTCGTGTTCGTGTATCCATAATTGTTTGGTAAGTAATCCATAATCCTTATCCACTGCCCACATATTAAAATTCATGCTTTGCTCAAGAAACGTAGCTGACTGGTTCATTATAAGCTGTATGAAACACATTCATCTTAGATATGACATTTTCAAGGTAAGTTGGCCCAAAACAAGGGCATGATCACTTACACCTCTGTACTCAGATTCCACTTGATTCAAAGAATTTTTCATCCAAGGTGGGTATCCCAAGCACAATTTTGTTTTCTTCGTCTTAAGTTTTAACATTTCTTTATTAAAGTTACTCATCCGTGAATTTTCGATAAATTTAGTGAACGCAACTTTTAAGTTTTCAAACATAATTTCCGCTTGTTCAAATTCCATACTGTAATATTTGTTGTAATATTGAGATTTCACATACGCCTGACCCACTGCAAGATGAAATTTTTCTTGGGTGGCCTCCGCACATATTTCACTTTTCCTTCTTTTCCCTGCAGTTCCTCTAATTTCGTTTTGGAAATCGTCTAAAATTCTATTTAGTTTGTTATGACCCGTTAAAGGAATCATTAACAAAATGTATATTCAGAAGATATTATTATGCTTTATATAGTGGCTGGAAAAGATAAGTGCGCGCGGTGGTTCAGTGTGCGTAAATGCTGTTACGCGTGGTTTAAATATGTCACCAGTCCACTGGACATGACCATTCGGGGTTGTGATGGTTACCATTGTAATCACCACATTCAAATCTACTAGAAAAGTTGTATTTCACCTAAAACTGGGTGTACCCACTGAATATGTATGCTCGTGAGTGTCATCACTTTCAGACAACCAACGCTTCACTAATGGTAATGAATTATGAACTTTATAAGCTGCTGCAGGAGATCCATACACTACAGACATGTGACAATGAGTGTAGCCGTTTTAGGTCAAACGAGAGCATCAAGAGTCATGTACGTCAGTCAGATATTAGTATTTTCTCGTATTTTTGTACAAAGTTTAAACCAACCTTAGAAAATATAATTTATTTTCTGATGTCAACAAACAATTATCCATGACCGTTTGTATTTTCCCCAGTGAAGTATTTGCAACAGTGCTATACATATTTAGGTCGAAATATTTTTTTCAGCTGAACTGAAACGAGTATAACGTTCCGTTGCACTTGGTAAACAAAACTTAAATCAATCCTGCATCCATTATCTTCTCTTCCAGATAACCTTCATTGGTGTTCAACCTTAGATTTGTAATTTTTTGGAAATGTTAACTATTAGATTTTGTGGTTTGAGAAAGGGACTTTAATCCTCAGATCTCTTAATCGATTCCACAAATTTATCGATGGCTTCTTATTAAGATGATGGCGGCTTAACAAAAATTATGTTAGTATTTTTGTTCAAGATGGAAATTGTTGGGATGATACATCAATCAATGTAGCACACAGAAATTGACGTTTCAAGCCGACTGTTGACTGTATCCGATCGTATTCAGATTTGTTCCAGGTTTTATTTTCGTACAAAACTAGCCAACCGTCATAATTTTCCAGATGGTGTAACATTAGTTAATTGACAGTTTTGTTTTCTTTTTCACCCATGCTATCTCCATGAATGTTAAGGCACTTTTTATAAAAAAAAATATTGTTCATCGTTCATAGTCTTGTGATAGGGAAATGCAAACGGGTTTTCAAGAATCAGTGTACATTAAAATCGTCAAGCAGACATAAAATGAGTTTGAAATACAATTTATTACATTGCTATTCTCTCACTTATCACTCTTCTTATATTTTTCCTGCTAAGTTTGCTGAATGAAGACCATTTTGGTATGTATGTATTTTGGTCTCGAATTTGACTTTTGCCAGCTTTGACAAGCAAAGTAATAAAAATTATGACAGGGATCAACTGATCGATTGTCGGAGCTGAAAACATCTGTAACTAAAAGAATAAATACTATAAATTTATGTAGCCAATAAATTCTTGTAATATTGATTGCGTAATATTTGTTTTCAACCCTACCAATAATTTTACATTGAGAAAGTTTGCAAGGTTTAATATTAGGACTAGTGATAGGATTTGAAGTATATTGTTGTGTTACTGGCTCGTTCCATCGGTCTAAAAATATCTTCATTTAATTAAAGATTATTTAAACTTAATTCTACTCATTTATACTACTAATAATTCTTACTTTCTTCGCCATAATGGAACGATGGTGAACTTTGATTAGGTTTATAGGCTATGTAGTTTGAATGACGTTGACTAGCTCTATAAGCAGTTTTCGTGGATTTGATATAATGTGTTGGGCTTGGGGAATTTGAAAACGAGTTTTTTACAAGTCTGCAAGGACCAAAAATTAGGAACCCGATCATAAGGCAACTAAAACATGTTCCTAGTTTTCTGTTCCTGTAAATTGCACAGAAATATTTATTTCTTAAAAATTATACAATATTACACCAACTGATTCAAAAAAGTCGTTACCACCCGGCGGTGCTCTTTGGAGTGAAGATTTAGCATTGTAACGTGACTTACGTGTGTCAAAACTCCATAAAAGCACTGCAGGGCGATAATGACTTTTTTAAATCAGAAGTTGTAAGTTGATAAAGTCGAATAAATGACTATTTAGCATTAATTTACCAGATTTCGGCTACTTTGTCAGAATCGTAATAAATTTCTTCTGGTGTGTCTTCAACTACTGGACTAGACCTGTCCACTAGTAGAATCCAGTCTTGAGTGGCCAGAGGCTGGACTACTTGGCGTTGAGTAGTTTGGGAATCCAGAGGCGCTATAATTGGATTAGACACTCGGACGTTGGTGGCCGATGGACTGATGGTCTGATCAGAAGTCGGTGGAAGTTGGTTTGGCTCTCTGGTTACCTGTTCATAGGTTGGAAGTTGATAATCTGGTTGTCTGATTACCTCTTCATAGGTGGGCAGTTGATTTTCTGATGGTGAACTTGCCTCGTCATATGTTGGTAACAAGTTATCTGATAGTTGAGGTACTGCCATTATTTTCCAAAAACACATTTTTTATCAGAAAAGACGCTTTTGGAGTAATATATGGAAATAGGTTGACAATTTATGAAAAATAAAATGTTTTAAGATCAGTATATTCTCAAACACACTGTTTGAGACTGAATAGTAAAAATGGGAAAAAAGAAAAGCAGCTGAACTGTGATAGACAGTATGACAAACTGAGTCTTTTCCATCAATGTTTATGATAGTACTTATCCGTGTTTATTTGTCAGTTTTTACATAAATATTATCTCTGTGTCTGCCAGCAGAATGCTCGGTGAAATGTATCCAGTGTTCCGCTAGTATCTTTACGTAGAGAAAATAAAAGGAAAGGGTTGCATGCGTACATATTTACTAGTCGGAGTAGCTTTCCTTCTCAGGTTCATGGAGTTTTTATGAGTTTCAGATCGGAAGTAAAATATGCCAAATGTGCACGCACACAGACAACCACGCCAACACTATCAGCAATGAATAATGAACATTATTATTTGCCGCAGAAAACTTACACACGACAGATATCTGAATGTGGCCATTCTACGTCAAACGAGAGCATCCAGAGTCACGTACGACAGAGAGTAATTAGTATTTCAAGGTTACTCCTCTGGTATGCTAGAGATCATAAAACTTGTAATCATTTCCAGTTCACCAAAAGCTAGCAAATAAAAAGAAAGTAGCTTGCTGATATTTATGGCTTAAATGAATGAATCATTCTGGAAAATAGCAGAAACATGAGTAGTATTTTACTGTACATGTAACATGTAAATGATTGTTTTTTGCGAAATAAAATAGTGAAAATCAATAAAGCCACAACCATCTTGTCACAAAATCTTGACCCATACAGTTTATTTTACAGCTTGGTATATTCTTTTTTATTTTACAGAATTATTAATTGAAATGCATAAAATAATTAAACACTGAAAAAGTAGATTCACGATGTGATTCATGATTATCATTAGTTTGATATTGAGTTTTAGTCCAAGCACGAATGTAAAATTAATGACTTATTATTGTCGCTAATTACGGTCAACATCCTTGTTCTCCAAGTACAGTATCACAAGGATAATTAATTCCCAAGATGAATTCGTTTCGTATTGTTCAATGAAAGACACATTAAAACGTAGAAAGATTCAGGTAGCCCAGCAGTCCATATACAATCTGAATTGTAGCAGAGATTAAGCTAATTGGGGAAAGCGCAACCACGGTAAACCTCCGTAGTACAGTATCCCAACTATAATACCGTTGAAAGGAAGCCACTGTCCCATTATTTTGAACTTTTTTCGGAATGATTTTCCTGAAAACTACAAATAAATCCAAAAATACTACTTAAGTCAAGAAAAAGATTTTTGACCTGTTCAGTTTTTAATGATTGCAATTGTTATTTTTAGTTACCTCAAGTTTTGACGTAAAACTAAGAAGCATTATAGCTCAATTAGAGAAAGTGCCCACCAATGGCCAAGAAGCAGCCCGTTATCAGGTTAAATATGTACGTTTCCAACTTGCATTGATACGAGTTTAGTCTACTGCAGAGAAAATTTCATACAATCCGCAGATTGAGTTTGGTTCAAGGAATATTTTTGCATTTTTGTTCATTGTGCATATTGAAATGATTCTTGGTCCAAGATCAAAATCATCCCTGAACATGGATCAAAAATTGGGCTTTAATTCGAATTGTGTATTCTAATCAAGCCGATCTCGAGCGTAGTCTCAACTTGAGTCTCAAGTCTTTACAAAATGAGCCGGCCTAAGATTATCAATTAATTTAAAGTTAACTCAATCCAAAATATACACTTACTTTCTCCACCAATGGGAACTTGGGTTTGTTCTGTAAACAGCTGGCGTGGAGTAATAAGTTGAACTTGATGAGTTCCTCAACTACGTTTTTACTACACCACCAACACCAAAAACTTCTATTCGGATATTTAGGCTACAAAATCATGCTACAGACATCATATTTTTGAAAATTATTTTTGCAACTAAATTGAGTTCAGTAAATTAGATTTGTATGCTTAGAGAGTAAACCTTACCAATGTTCCTCTCAGGTTTCATTGGAATGGTAATAAACTGGCTCTGGTGTTGTAATAACTTGTTCGACGAGAGCTGAGTGTTCACTGTGGCTAAAGGTCGGATTATATGGAGATGGGTTGTAGGGGTTGACACGCGGAGGTTAATGGCCGGTGGCCAGCTGAAGGTATGTTCATAAGTTAGTGAAAAGCGATGTGGGACTCTAGTCGCTTCCTCGTAGGTCGGTAACTGGTAATCAGGTTGTCTGGTTGCTTGCTCGTAGGTCGGTGGTGGTGGTGGTAGATGTGCCGTTGGCGTGTTGACGGGGTTATAGGTCGGTTGTTGATGTGTTTCTTGCTGGGTTGTTGGGTTATGGGTTAGTTGGTGTTGAGTCGATTGTCGACGTTCTGTTTGCGTAGTGACCGGGTTACTGGTCGGTTGGGTAATGGTTGGTGGTTGACGGGCTGTTTCCGTGTTGACTTGGTTATAAATCGTTGGTTGATGTGTTGCTTGCGTGGTACCCGTGTTGTCGGTTATTTGGCTGTAGGTCGATGGTTGACGTGCTGTTAGTGTGCTGATCGGGAAATAGGATGGTTGACGTGCTGTTTGTGTGGTAACTGGGTTACAGGTTGGTAGGCAAGGTATTTGCCTTTCTCGCCTCAACTTGTTTCGTTCAATACAAATCCGAATAAATAGCACAAGTTTGAACAACAAGCAGGGTCCATATAAAATCTGAATTGCGGCAGGCAATATATAGGGAATTAGGGGTATTGAAATTGCAAAAACCAAAATCCACCAGTATGTCTGTAAACCAATTATAACACCATTACAGATAAGCCATTCCCTTAGCAGTTTGGACTTTTCTTCGAAACGATTACCCTAAAACATTAAGGAAGCCCAAAGAAAACATGATAACCTCACAATAGATTTTTTAACCGTTGCGTTCTAGAATGTTTGTGTGGTATGTAGTTGTTACCTCGAACGTTGCTGTTTTTACTAAGACCAGAGACCATAAGGTTCCAACCAGAGACATTGCCCCCAGAACTCCAAATAACAGCCAACAAGCAGGCTTAGAAAAGTTCACTAATTTAATTCCTTGCACAAAATAATATGGAGTAAAGGGTAAAATAGTGCCATATCCTATGACAACTGTTGTCACGATAGTTACAGTTAAGTCAGTATATCCTATAACTTTCAATTTTTCAGAGAAAGTGGAAAAGTTGGACGACATGTTTGTTCAACTATTTCTGAATAGCGCAATTTATTGAAACGTAGGATACCTTGGAAAATATGTCTTCTTTAATAACAGTTTTTCTATTAATAACATTTTAAGCAATTTAAACAAAATGTGAAATTTTAACAAAACAAAGAACAAGAGAATTTCAGAGGTCAACAAGTTGGCGAAGGAAGCTTAAGCAGAGCAGCTGACAGATTCTTTTTTTGGCACGAATCCAATCTTGTGACTCTTGTGAGATGCTTTGCAAATACATGAGTATTATTTAAGCACATACTCATATATACATACAACATGGTATTGGCCTATTATTGATGTGCTAGTGATACAGGTTCGTCTTCTGAAAACATTGTCTCTTGTTCTCCGCTTTTGACTTTTGGAAGAAATTTACACTAACCATAACAATATAGTACTTATATATTATTTCAGCTTATGGGTTCCTGTGCATCCAAGGAAAGTGTGGGAGAAAGCAAGGGGCACATACAATGTTGCTTTCCAAATTTCTGTCGCTACAGAACAATGAAAATCACTAATGCAAATGTTTTGTGAAATTAAACAGAAAAAGTGAGACAGATAAAACGAGTAATATTTGACTGGCAGCATGCATGGGCACTAATAATAGTAGTACGTATTTTATTTTATATAAACCTGTCATAATATGCATGTGAGTTATTTACCACAAGTTGTTGCACTTTCAATTAAATTATAGCAATTTCGTTTTAAGTTAAACATTTACTATGAATATCATAAAAGCATTTTATGAATTATTTTATGTAGATATTCTATGTATGTTAATGTAAGGCGTGTTTAAAATGATTCCGAAATGAAATGACTAAAATTAACCAAGTCAGTAAAGTGTTTTAACAAAATTGTCATGAAGCCAAGAAAGATGCAACTTATTCTCTTTTTTGCTCATTCCATTGATTTTTAGGGGACATTAATAAAATTGCATACAATAATTAGTCAATGAAAAAGTGGGTTTGCAATGTGAATTATGATTATCAGACTGAAAGTTTTATTCTGAGTTTCGACTCAATGGTAGGGAACAGAGCATGAAAGTTAAACTATCTACTATGTATTGCCGCATTTTACTGTCAAATCATTATCACCTGAGTAAAGCACAAGAGAGCTAATAATTTCCTAAAGTATTTAACAAAATACTATCAGCGCTCATCCTTAAAAACATGTGTTCAAGTTGAGTGAGTTGAGGAGGAGATTCTATCGCACTTTGTAACAAAACTTGAATCAATACTAAATCCATTGCTTTCTCTTCCAGAAAGCCTTCATTGATGTTTGTTTGCCTTGCAATTGTAGAAAGGTTCTGGAAATGTTGACAATAAAAGTTGTAGTTTGAGAATTGACTTCAGTTTCAATTCCTCAGATCTCTAATTCGATTCTACAAAATTATCAATTGCTTCTAATGATGATAATGATGATGGTGGTGCAGGCTTGATATAAATTATGTTTTTTTTTTATCCAACTTGGAAAATATAGGGATGATACTTCAAGAAATGCTGTCGACTGAAATTGACGTTTCAAGCCGACAGTTGACTGTATCCAATGAAAATGGGAAGATTTGGAAGGTAAATGAGTTTCTGTGATACTCGTCTTTTCCATTGGTGTAAAAATAAGTGCATTGAATAAGTTGTTATTTAACTTGATCAAAATCAATTGAAAATGCTCTTACTTTCTCCACCATAATCCAAAGATGGTGAACTTCGATTAGGTTTATAGGATATGAAGTTTGAATGACTTTGATTAGTCCTGTAAACAATTGGTCTGCGTTCGGAATACGTCGAGCTTGACAAATTGGTGTACGAATTTCTTTAAATACGCCCCAGTGCCCCACAAATCACACAAAAAACTAGAATCCCGATAATTACGCGAC
This sequence comes from Entomobrya cf. arborea Gr-Col-00668, assembly GCA_034699025.1. NCBI lineage: Eukaryota > Metazoa > Arthropoda > Collembola > Entomobryomorpha > Entomobryidae > Entomobrya > Entomobrya cf. arborea Gr-Col-00668. The sequence continues at coordinate 47,100 of JAQIWN010000066.1, read as the reverse complement.
AAAAACATACTGCACCTTTGCCACTGTAAATTGTCCAGAAAATGTTTTTTATGATTAAAATTATATGATAATAAATTGGTTTCGGTGAACAAGATAAAAAACAAAGTATTGGTTTACCAAAGTCCAGTAGTTTCATCATAATAGTTTCGGGAGTAGACTACTTGTGGCCGTGTTTCAACTCCTGGACGATACCTGTCGGGGTGTCGGGTGAATCTAGGCCTGTTTACCTGGTGTTGCGTAGCTTGGTTTTGGGTTGAAATGGGATGGATGGTATGGTGCCGCGTATCCAAGGACGTGGTAGCTGGATTGTCCACTCGGACGTTGGTGACCGATGTTCTGATGGTTTGCTGATAAGTTGATGAAAGATGGTCTGGCTCTCTAGTAACCTGTTGACAGGTTGGCAACTCATAACTTGGTTGTCTGACTGCCTGCTCGTATGTGGGTGGCTGATAGTCTGATTGTGTGGTGGCCTGATTATAGGTGGGTAACTGGTGCTCTGATATTTGAGATGCAGCCATTTTTCCAAAATTACTTATATTACTCAGTCATGAAAATTGCTCTCGAAAACATATTATTAAATAATAAATTGGTATCAGTTTGAAAAAATATGTGTCTATTAATGTACAAATTGTCTCCAGTTTGGTAAGAAATTTTAAACAAGGATGTACAGAGCCGCGAAGAATTTGTCCAAAGACACACTGTTTGACTAATATAATATGTAAAAAGAACCTCTAACATGAGCAAGTGATAGTCAGAAAAGCACTGAGTCACTAATTCATCGAATTTCATGAGTACTTATCCGTGTTTATTTACCCAGCTTTTGCATATAAAGTTTGGGCTACGTTTCAATCCATCAGCAAAATGTTGGGTAAACCGTGAATATATAGAGTATAGAGATAAATCATAATCTTGTAGTACAAAATAAAATGAAAGCTATGCATGTTTACTGTTTTGGTAAGCTTCACTGCAGGTTTGATGGAGTTGTCGGTTTGGGGTAGAATTTTGCACACACAGAGACAACCGAGTCAACATTAACTGTAATGAATAATAAACTTTGTCAGTTGCTCCAAAAAAGGCCAACATGCATTTAGTTTTAGCCGTTGTACGTCAAATATAGAGCATAGGAAGATGCGTACTTCTGTCAGTAAATTGCTATTTCAAGGTTGCTGCTATGATCTGGTAAAGATCAAAGAACTGACAACCATTGCCATTTCTCGGAAAGATAAACAAAATAGATGAGTTTGGGAAAGTGGATATGTTAATGAGGAAAAACCATGCTCATGCTTAACTTATGCCCAAGTATGCGTGGGAGTTAATGGTAGTCTACAGACGGTCCCACTTAATTTTTTAAACTAATATATCCATGCTGTTGGCTATATTTCTCATAAACTTATTAACCTTTTGACTTGCTAAACGTGTATTGAACTACAATTGTGCATTAAATGATTTTTTTTACATTGAGATTACACTTTACATTTAAATAAATTACACATTTACCATCACCAAGCGTATGTTTTTGCATATAAATTTGATTCCATCAGATCATAAATTGGTGAGCAAGGCAATTCATACATGGACAAGAGAAGCGCAGGTGGAAAAACTGCGGTACTGTGAAATACACACGACGTTTACGGTCGATGACATTGCAGATTAGTACCTGCAGTACACTATGATATTCGTATTTCCTTATTTTTACTTTTACATTTTTGCAAACAAGTGCAATTGAAATTACAATGGAAAATTTTGCAAAATTTACTTGTTAATTTGACTTCAAATGTGAACACATATGTAAGCACACAACAATATGTGCGAGTTTGGAAGAAAGATTTCAGGCGGAAGTAGATATCATGAAAAACATGAATAAAACCGTGCCATATTTTATGAAGATGCAAATGTTACAAATGATCGAGGCGATAGTGTAATATGAAATAAAATATTTGAAGTGAAAAATTCAGTAATTTTAAAAAAAAGCATCATTATTCATAAAAATTATTTTGTTGCTTAACACTTTTATTTTAAGAAGGCGTTAATGAAATTGTTAGAACTGTTGGTCTCTTAAAATATTGGTCACAAAATTTAACATATGAATATTTAGTAGACATCATTGCTAGAAATATATAATCTATAAAAAAGTTAGATTTCCAACACAACCATCAAACGTATATGAAACGTATGAAAGTTTCATAGCAAAGCATTCACTCTGGCAATTATTATTGCATAACCCAACGTGTAATCGTAACTGTGGGCACGTAATAACTCCAGAATTTGTTGATTTAATGAACGGTACATTAAAACATTGAAACATTCAGGTATAACAGCAGTCGAAGCCATTAATATGCAGCATACAAATTTGCTTGTGGATCAATAAATTTGTAATAAGTTGGGTATTTGTTAATGTCTCAGACGTTGGTCGCAATTTATATATAGTGCAGTCAAGCGTGAAAATGCATATATGTACGCTACATTCAGACCACGTAATGACCATTGCACTTTTGGGGGCCAAATAACGTGCATGTTTCACCCGGACGCACAGTAGGCACCAGCCGACCTCCGGAATAAGTCTTTAACTCCATGTTTTTTGGTCGAAATATGTCCTTGGGAGTTCCCTTGGCTCGAGTGCTCTTAGCTTCATTTCTCTCGCAATGCCTGTTACGTCTTCTTGTGCTCTCCACATTTTCGCCAGGTATTTCGCTTTCACTGATGAACTTCTTTTGTTCCTTCCAAACCAGAAAAATTAGTAAAAGTCTGAACAGACTAAAGGCGCCATATAAAATCTGAATCGATGCAGAAATGATGTCATTTGACGGCAGCCTGATTAAAACCACGAAGATCCAGAAATAGCTCAATAACCCAACTATAAAACCATTGACACCAAGCCAGTGTCCCAGCATTTGGTACTTTTCTTTGAAACAATTTTCCTAAAACAGTTAATAAATCCAATATTTTATAAACCTTGAAAGAGATTTTTACCGAATGATTTTGAATTAAATTTGTGATTTTTAACCTCCAGTTTCGAAGTTTTTACTAAAACCAAAGACCATAGTGTTCCAATCAGAGTAAGTGCCCCCAGTAACCCACTAAAAACCCAAAACAAAGGCTTCGGAATTTTCCGTGTTTCTCTTTCTGGTGACAAACTTTTTGGGAACTTTTGTGCCAAATTGGTAGTATTGGTATATGGGGAATGAGGTAGAATAAATCCACAACCTATTACAACAGTCGTCAGGATAGTTAGGCCAAAATCAAAATATCCCAAAGCTTTTAGTTTCTTGGAGGGAGTGGAAAACGTGCACATATTTGTGCAGTAATTTATTTTAAATATTGCTTTTTTAAAAAGAAACTCGTTTGTGAATAAAAATTGGTATTTTCACTCTCCTTAGTAATTAGAGAAAACATTTGTGACAAACTTGCAAATACATTCGGACAAATATAACTTCAACAGGTTGGAAAGGAAAACCGGAGAATGAGCAGCTGATAGATGCTTATTTTGTACACTAATCTAAATTAATGGTGTACTTTTGATTGTAGTAGCACGTGTTGGTTGAGATGTTGGTATCTTCATACAAAGTGAAAGTCGGCATAAAAAATTTCGACTGGCTTTGTTCATGTAATGGTTTGTATTAAATGACCATTGCTTGTTTTCAATGCATGCTCGTTGGAAGACTGTCGGTGGTGCATCTGGACAAACTGTTCATTATCAAGTTCGTTTGCCCGTACTCAAAAGAACAAATTTGTAAGCAATATAAAGTTTGTTTACTTAACTGATTAGTGTGGCTACTTGCGACCACATTGAGAGATATGTTGCATGTATATTTTGTGTGGGCTGAGGTTGACATTGTACGCGTTTATAAACAGATAATTGTACTTTCTCCGGGTAGATTCTTTGACAATGAAATCTGCCAAAGTGCAACTTTCCATTAAAGGTAATCCGCTTTGTGTTGTTTATTATGACGTGCGCTTAAATTCATCTGCTTATAATCAATGAAGGTCAAATATGTGGTTTGAGACAAACTTTTGCCAAAAAACTGGACGTTCAGGGTTACTCGTGCTATCTATTGAAGAACAAAGAACGTGTACTCATTGTCGATTCCCAGAACGAAGACCAAGATCAGATCAGGAAAGTATTGAAAAGTGTATCTGATCAAAAAAAGCATAGGAATTGTTTTATTCATGCCTTTTAAACCAAAATTAATTTATCAGCGAAGAAACTTAAAACAGTTGACTTATGGTCATATCTTCATTCCAGTTTTTTTAGAAGGAGAATTCAGTACATAATGCATGACACATATGGAATAAAATATGATTATATCAAGCGATACTTAAAAGTCAACAAACATAATCTAACGCATTTTGGGAAACTAATTATTTCTTACTAATTATTGTTTCAACATCAATCATAAATTGCTTAGTACTATTTTCCGTTAGGTTTAGATTTAGTTCAAACACAGTGGAATGTCGATCAATTAATTGATAGTATCTTAGCCCACTCATATTCATAACAAACTTATTGGCATGCTAATTTATGCGTTATAATTAGCATTAAAATTACTCATATTCATAAAACCCGCTGACTAATTATTTTGTTATTGGCAAAACTCTCAGGTCTTCATAAGTCGCTTTTTATGTGATCTCTTCCGCCTCTCTGATGGTATCTTTATACCAAGTTAAACAATTTACAAATAATATTCAAAAGTAAATTTAGTACTAAATTGAACTAAAGTCCTTGATCAAATATGTGTAGTACACAAATGGACATGTTGAATAAGACAACATGATTTCTGACAATATCAATATTTACCTGTTTCTGTTTCAATATTCTTGTAAACATATTTGGCAATATTAAAACAACTGTTTTGAGAAGTTTGATTTCATGATTTTTTGGATGACATGAAGGTTTATTAGATCTCATAACTCATTAGATCAGACAGACTGATACGTAAATAACACTATTTTAATGATAGTTTACATATGCTTTCAAATTTACATAAAGTTTGATGAAAAAGATTATTAAATACATGCTCCTATTATAGTTGTTACGTGACTATTAGTTGATTCTTAAACTGCGAAGTATAAAAGTCGTTTTTTCTTTTTTTTGAAAACCATGCTATCCACTAAAACACTAAAACTATTACAAAATTTCTACCACATTTCCTACCTATTGTGCTTGTGGCCATTTAAATGGAGTAAAAAGCATAGAAATTTTCAACGTTTTTACAACAACGACTGGAGAACACATATTTGGATTCGAAATAACATTTTATTGTTGTTCAAAATTATATTTTTAGGGATACAAATCCACAAAGAGAAACGGAAGAGAAATCTTGCTCTTATTTTGTTTGAAGGCTTGTATTTCATTTCATATTTGAATGGAATACTGCACAATTATATTTTTTGGAAAAAACGAGATTTACTTCCCGTTTTGTTTTTGCGGTGTCGATTATTCGATCGAGTAACTCGAAGTAAGTGAGCAATAAGATAACTTTACTTTATTTTCATTCTAGTTTATAATTTACTGTTAATCGTTTTTATTTTAGAAAACATTCAACCAGGTGACTATCTTGGTGACACACACGAAGAAGAAGTACTCAGGGGAATGATGAGAACGGCTAGTGGAATCACTGTGCTGTTCACAGCTTGTGTATTTTTACTAAGTTTCTGTAGTCCGCACGACCCAGTCTTTTTTGCAAACTGGATAAAATGTCCAATAAACTCATATATATTACTAGTGGTTCTATCTACCTTTGAAGCATATATATGTGCATTGGCTTGGGTGGGCAATATTTCAATAACTATTCAAATGCCAAGTTTTACACTTCTTTTACAATTTTGGGCGTCCAAACTTGACACTTCTAAGCTGTGCAGGAATTTCGGTAAAAGTAATGTTAAAATTGAGCTGTTAGGAAATACATGGAAGATTTACAGACAACTTCAAATACTTCAGGCTCATTTCAATGAGTGTTTTTCGTTGCATGTCCAAACATTGTTTATAATGGCTTTTGTGAATATCATCTGTTGTAATTATGGAACTGTTAGGCTGTACGGGAAAATTCCAGTAGTAGCGTATATTATATTACCATACTTGAGTATATCTGGGGCATATAATATTTGTACGGTACACAATTTTTTGGCAAAGCCACATGAGACATCAAAGAAATCTATACAGAGTTGGAAGAAAGTAGATTTATGTTGCATGGGTAAAGTGACAATGTTGCAACGTCGTATCAAAATAAGGTTTGTTCGATCTTGTGCTTCACTCAGAATGAAATATGGCTCATTAAAGTACGTCACCAGGAATCAAGGTATCGAATGGTTGGATTCAGAAATCGATGCTACACTTAGCTTGTTACTTTGGCATTAATTATTTTATAAGTATTTTTGTAATGGGGCTAGTTAGTTGGGCAATTGTAGTTTATATGACTATTAATATGTCAGCTTTTACAAATGAATTGGATTAGAGCTCATAACCACAATCAAAGTTCTATATAAGCCTATTATATTGTCATAAGAATTTTTCGTGTGTATGTGGTTTACACGAAGAGGCAGAAAACTTGTTTGCTTTCACTTTTATTATGAGCTTTAATTTTGTCAGGGAAGTTCTTCGATTCAATTTTCCACAACTTTGCCGTCGCACAAATAATTGGTATACATACTACTTTTTCTTTCTTTGGCACTTTATGTGATCAAAATTTCTGTTTTACATTTTTCACTAAAACATCATTGTTTTTTTCACATGACAATACTTCACATTAAAACAAACGAATAAATAATATTTTTACTCAGTTTTAAAAATTGTATACAGTTTTTACAGATGCCAATATCATCAAACACACATTTATTGCTTAAACTCATAAACATTAATGTTGCCCCGTCGGATAATTAATTTTAATGAATAAATACACATTTTGGCAAAATAACAAATTTTCTCCAACATTTTTTTAAACCATAAATCTTTATTGCATTAACACTTTGTGATGATTAAAACTGTTTGACAGGTTTGAAGAAATACATATTACGTCAGAATACTTAAACGTTTAATAATATTTCCAGGAATTAAATACCATAAAGTTCCTCAACTCTAATACAACTGAATACGTTTACCACCAAATTACCACTATTTAGCCGAAACGTAAAACGTTACCGAAACTTAAAAAACGTTGAAAGCCTACTTGGTTTCTCGCTACTTTAGTACCACAATCATCAATCAGACAATCTACTTGTATTCCTTGAAAGACTATTAAAATTAAAATTAGTGCTAAAAAGCCTCGTTTTAAAATAACATTGGTTTGTAGCAAATATGCCATATCCTTTTCCATTGTACAATTACAAGCTAGCACTACAATAAATTTGGTTTCTTACATCCTATTCATCAAAATTTGTCCCATTCTAATTACTTTGTACGAACTTTTTGCAAAATACTTTAGCATTCATGATTCACCCTCCACATTTGATATTTGAGATGGGAAACAAAGCTGATAACAAAAAATTAATTGCACAACTATTGCGACACATTAAGTTCGACAAAAATCAAAAAAGGTGCACATTGACAATACTACGTTTTTAACATTTAAAAAATGTACACACAGTTTAAAAACACATATATCACATGTTTTGCTAGAAATTTAAACAAAACGTGTAATTTTGCACACGTTTAATTTTCCTTTTTAAAAATAATCAGTTGTATTTTTATAGTCATAAAAAATTGCCGCTCTTTTTTCTTTTCACTCCATCTGTTATTTAGTAGTAAGAATTAAAATTTGAATTAACAATCTGACAATAGTAACATCTTTTAAATTTGTTAGTGTTTGTTGATGCATTAAAATTTTGCAAAAAGTCTCATTATTTCTCGCAAAAACTTATATTTTCTCAAGAAACTCATCATAACCGTAATACGTGCAGTAAATTTAACTTTTTAAACTCATTTCAACAATATAATTATATAACAGTAAGTAACACATGCATTGTTTCTTAACATGAACAACGATAATAATTAATGTACTATTTTATGTCATTTCTAAAATGGAGCATTCAAATTTCAAATTGAAGTTCATTAACACAGTTTGATTATCTATTTAAATGTTAACACTATTTACTCTTATGTATTGCTTAACTTGCCCCGCCTTTTTTGCTCAACCAAAAAACTCTTGTCCCAAATAACTTATCTTAAATTGAATCAACAAAATTTTAATACATTTTTTTGTTGATAATTTTTTCAAATATGACCGTAAATGAGTAACTATTTATTTACATGTGTTTCTTATGTGTATATAGTATATTATGTATTACAATATGCATACTAACAGAAGAAATTTTAAAATTAGATTTTTTGTTCAAGTGAAATGTTGAAGATAAATCTATTTCAAATATAGAACTGTTGATATTTAATTTTAATATGGCATCATTGATTAAATCCCGTCTCCATCTTCAACTTACTTTTTTTATACATTTTTCCAATGTGATAATTTCAAATACGTTCGTTGTTTCAAATAGTTCGTTGACGTAAGCAAAAACTGCAAAACTTGTTTTTTATAACAGATTATTTCACTCAAGTTTACTTTTTGAGACGGTATCATCTTTCAAGCAGCCCATGATATATATTTTTGCAAGCTGCTGCACAAAGTTATTTAATTCAAACAAAGTTTAATTTGTGCCATATTGTTCTTCCACCTTCTTATTTATATAAATTAGCCACGTAACATTTTTCTACAAACTTTTTGTCTAAAATTGTACTGTACATCTATTGCATTGATAAAATAGCGAATGCACTATTGCACCACTGAGAATATATTTTTCTTTTTGATGATGATGATTAATTTTTTGATACGATCAATTTGAATCTTTGTCAGTTTCTCCCCCAAAATTTTTGTCCCTAATTTGTCCATTCTTCTGAATTATCCTCTAATACATCTACTAACAACCAATTTGTGTTACTGATAGTAATACCGCGTCAGATATAATATTGCTATGTATTTAAAGTAAATCTGATCTGAGAGAAGTAATGAGATGCACAAATTAAATTGCAATAGCAATAATTGATTTCGTTTCTCTTTCTTTTGGTAATAATAAGTAGGTATTATATAGGTAAAAGTATATATGTAATCTGTATGTATGTATGTGGTAGGTAGGTTAATAGAACAATGATGATGGTATGTATGCACATATTTTCTTCTGACGAGAGAAGAAAAATGATGAGTAGGTTCGTTGATATTTTACTTGAGAAGCTTGTTGGCTTGCTCGTTAGCCTTGGCCAAACGTTCGGAATTTTCTTCAGCCTTAACACAAAAAAGAGAAAGTATTGCATCGGGTATTGATTAAAACAATGTCAATGGTACATACATAGATATGGGTTTGTGCTATTTTATCGTTGACTTACCATACAATTGATACGATCAAGCTGTTGATTCTGATTACCGATCTCGGAACCCATGTCGATAGCCATGTTTCGCAAGTTACCGATCATGTTTGACACTTCCTCCATGTTATTCTCCATCTCGTCTTCTTCTGCATTATTTGTGTACCTGTAGAACAAAAGGAAAATAAACAGACATTTATTACCATATCTCTTAATTATAGTTTTAATAATAAGAGTTAGACGAGTGTACTGACTTGGATATAAATCCTCCGTATGTGGGTACCCCCTCGTTTGAAAGTTCGGGTCGTCGTTCACCTCCGCCTTTTTTACCGTCTTGATCCGACTTGAAAGCTGTTGATTCTGGTGCTCTGTACTCATAAAAGTATAACAATCGATTATTCTACTAGTCGATTTTAAAGTCTTAAGTTTTAATAAATGAGTATCTGGCTACTTTTTAGTGCAAGGGACGCAGAGACCCCAACAGCAGGCGTTCATTCCCTGCAACGCCTGCTCTGCTTCAACCATGTCTTCATAAATATCTCTTAAGCCTTTCTCAACGTTATCCAGCTGCTCCCCTTGATCGTCCAGGGCCACCAAGGTTTTGATACCTGCCTCCTTTGCCTCTTCACACAAATTCTTCATACGACGTGTACTGTTCAGGGACTAACATTTAAGAAAATATATAAATATTTCCTAACGTATTTGCAATTAGTTAAATGTTTAAAAAAGACTTCTCATCTTACTTCATCGGTAACTCTGTTAATATTCATTTGAAGCTCCTCCGCCTCTGAACGGGGCTGTGGAGGTTCCTCCTCAACTGGTGGTGGTTTCGGCATGACTGCTTCTTCTTTCTTCCGGTTTCGCTTACTTCAAAATTAAATAGACAGCCAAGCACCTGGTGGCATTTGTAAAGAAAATTATGCATTCGAATATGTAAACGAAAATATAACTTTATGACAATTGGCAACATGAGGCTAATAGTAAACTACATAATATGTAACTACAAATGAAGTAATAAAATATTCAAATATAATATATTATGCTTTAATTATACTAATTCAATAGGAAGAGCGAACGTTTTATTTTAAACGTGTAATTTTTATGCAGGAAAACGACCAAAAAAACATTTCGCTTACCGAGTACTCCTTTTCCTCACAATTGATATTTTTAGGGTCACACTCACTTATCCAAAAACTGTTACGCTAATATTTTAGCAGTTGACAAGTAAAATTGCTTATTATCGTGTTGTTGATATACTTGTGTAACAAATAAAAACAGAAGGCAACGTAGTATACAAACTGAGCTATTTCCAAGTTTCGTATCTATTTGTATTTTCCTTTTTCTGAAAGTTTATATTTTTTGTATTGAGCTTTTGAGTATTCCCCCAACACACTCTTTTCTATTTATAGCAATAGCACACTATAAAAATAATAAGACACTCTAAAAGACGACAAAATTATTTTTCCTTGCTTTTTTTTACTTGTGCTGCACTTGTTTAAAATTACTTATTATTGAGACACGAAAACTAATCTTTAATACTAATTGTTGTTGATTTTTTTGTTCAAGTGAGAAGACTTTGAGTGAGTGAGTGAAATGTGTTGCTGTTTGAAACTTTAAAAAAAATCCCTTTTCAAAAATAAAAAGGCACAATGTCTTATTGCTACTCGGTATCTAAATATTTGTCCACTTTTCTTGTTGCCGTGACGTCGTTTCTCTCAAAAAGGGTGAGTGTCGTTCTTTTTCGATGGGTTAGTAATCAGTTGGAAGAATCTCAGTTTAATAGTTTTGTCTTGATATATTATTATGTTAAGAAGCTAGTTGTCTGTTTGATATTTGTTGATTTGTAGAGATATTGAGTTGTTTCCTCTTTTTGTTGTGGTGGTAGCGACCAGGTGAAATCCCATCACAACCTTTACAACAATCCATTAATTTGTGGGCAGGATTCAGGCCACCGATTAAAATTGATTTTGGCTTGAGTATGCAATACAATTAGTTTGGCTGCTTTTGTATATATTTTGTTGAGATAAATGAAATAGATGGAATTGTTTTAGTTGTTATGGTAACAAATGGTTATTGTTTTGGATGAAAAAAGGATAATAAAGTTATTAATATGTTAGAAGGAGAGAGAAAAAGGAGGACGACGGAGAAAGGAGAGGTGCTGGAGAATAATGGCGAAATGGGTTTCAAGAGAGATAGATAGACATTGAGAGAGAGAGAGAGAGCAATAGACTTTGAGAGAAGGAGAAATAGAAAAGGGCTTGTCCATTGCTGAAAGCAAGCCAAGCCAAAAGTTACAAGGTTGCCTATTGCTAAGTGAATCCAAGGCTAAATGTGTAGCGGGTATTAGGAGCAAAGAACGGAGAAAAAATACATAGGAAATGTGGAATGGGATAAATGTGGAATGAGTGTGTATGCATGTATGGGAGGGAACTGGAAAACGCTTACATGCTTGCTATATGCTTTGTGCTGGATGCTATAAGCGGGGAAAGAGATATAAAATTGATTGGAAGCGAAGGAAAGCCGAAAGAGTTGAGAGTGGAACGAAGAAGCCCATAAAATAGAAAAAAAGAAGGGAAAGTAAAGCGTAGCAATGGATAGGTAGAGAAAGGCGGTGGAATGAACTGGAATAATTTTTTTTTCGGCGGTGGTGGGATAGAGATATGAGTTTGTGTAGAAGTATATTTTTTTAGTGCGGTAGGTGTAGTGCCTACGCACATTCTCACAATGTGATCATTGCCACAAAATAAAATATACGCGTGGGGCTTGGGTATTAGAGGGAACGGAAATGTGCGAGAGAAAATGTGCTTTTTTGGGAGGTGGATGGATATTGAAAAGCGTGGTAAGTTGTAAGGGATATCTTGAGAGGTTTTTTTGGTGTGAGTGCACTTTGCAAGGTGGTGGGGCTTTAATGGCAAATGGACATGGATACTATAAACATTGGCTTGTACACAGTTTATTTGGATATGATAGCTTTTAGACGTGCTGGATGTAGTGCTACTTTGGGAAATTGTGAAAGTAAACGGATTTTGGCTCAAGACTATTTTTCTCTCATTTTGATACATGAGCTTGGTGGCTTGTTGAGAATGGTAAGTTGTTGAGCTGTCTGGGGCTGAGTGAGCGATGGGATATTACGCTACTTTACACGCTTCCTTTTACAAAAATGCTCTCCAGTGAATACCTTTCTCTTGTGGCGTAGCTTACATTAGAAATGCTCGTAGCGTGACACCGCAACAAATATAAAAAGGGGAAAGTATCAGCCTACTGGTTTTATGGACATGCCGTTATGCATGTAAGATGTATGTATTAACGAGCCAAATCGTAAGGTATATTCATGCATGTACGCAAATTTATACAATAAAAGCAGCAGAATGTCGTACAAGCAATACTGGCTTGTTTATGGACTTTTATAAAAGTTGCAAATTTTTCTGTATACAAAATGCATCATGTATAAAATAATAGGAACAATATTAGAAATTTTATCTGGTTTACTACATCTACAAGTTATGAATGTGCGTGTTCAAGAAATATTTTACTTGTCGTTTTGTTTTAGGCTAGGTCAGTTGTTGCAGCGTGAGAAAATATTTTTCATTCATTTGAAAAGAAAAGCTTAGCTTCAACTCTAATATTCAATTCAAAATAAGGGATTTAATATTACCTAAAATACATATCTGCATAAAACTTGGATAAAACCAAAGTACTACTGTTATTAATCTATTGTGGCTTGTTAAAATATACACATAAACTTGTTTCGTTTGTTCCTTGTAGTTGTAGCGCACTTGATGTGACACGCGAAAAAATTTAGAGCCATATCTTTGTAATCCCCTCAAATAGAATATTATAAAAGCAGTAAAGACTTGTCTGGTATTTGCACAGCTTTACCGTTCCATTAATTATTTCGTGTTTTCAGCCAAGTCCAAAATGTAAAGCTCACATCGCTCTGTTGCGAAAGACATGGTGAAAGTCATAGCTTGTTAGTTTGCTACGTGCATTTACTACTGAAATCTAACCGCATTCATTTTTATTTTCTAGCTACAAGCTTAGTTTTGGCTTTGGAGAAAGGAAAGCTTTGCTAAACTAGCAACTTACTCCCTTAAAAAGATAGAGATAAGCATTGAAGTGCTTTGATCGGAATAAACGCTGCCAAAAAGCGGAACAGAAAGTTGGCCATCAGCTCTTAAAAGCTACAAGCCAATATACTTGTATCATTTTTCACAAATACATGCATGTATATTGATTTGTACATATGTAGGTTACTATGCTTTTTCACTTTCCATTGCTTTCCTCTTGAGACTGTGAAGACAGAGTGCATTTGGTGAGTGACTAATACGCTCTTTACACGAACTAGCCCATTAAATGGAAGAAAATCCCTCGGTTGAGATACTTGGATGATAACATACAGAGTGGTCAAGCTAAAAATACCACTATCAATAAACTGTGTATTCAACCTTTTATATTTATAACGGCGGCTTTCTATTGCACTGGTTGAAGAAAGCTGTTTCGACGTGAAGGCTGTAGGAAACATACTTTATTATGTGAAGTGGAACAAATGTAGACGAGCAATTTTTTTGTAAGTTCTGCCAAGTCAAAAACTAGACTTGGTCTAGACTTTTGATTGCTTTTTTATATGTTCACAAGTTGTGTGTCTTCATGACAATTGATTTCGGTTATGTTCACAAGCACGACTAGCTGGAATTATGCATGACTTATGAAATGAAAAAAAAATTGACGCGAAAATATATTTTATAACTTTATTAGATTTCATAGTTACTAAAATATTTTGTTAGCGAAAATAACTGTCAGTAGTCAGTGTTCGTATTTCATCTTTAGAAAAAATATTGCTATGGCTGATAATGATGAATTTTTGCATTCCACATTCTTTACGTTTATGGTCTCTTATGTGTAATACTGTATTTCATGTATAAAAGTATCAATGGAAAAAGGTTTATCGTGCACTCGTTCATCATCATACACATTATGGCATATAATATGTATGTATGCATGCATGTGCGCATATGAATGTATATACCATATTATAACTTGGTCTGCATTTGTCAACTTTATTTGCTCTTGTCGAAATTGTGCGTGCATCTAAATAACATCGAGGGGATCTCCGATCTGCCAGCAACCTGTTTTTCGAGAGTAAATACTACACAAGAACAACAAAAACAAAATATTTGTGTCAGTAGTCAGCAGCTCGCTAAACAAAAAAATAATCAGTGTCTTATACCAATTATACTTGGGAATCATTCGAAAGCGAAAACAATTTTTCGGGTACTTTTAAAGGAGAACATGGTTAACGATACAATGACAGAATGTACTTGTCAGAGAAAACGCGTTCTTTCTATTATGACAAGTTTTGACATTGATCTTGACCTGATTGAGGTTGGTTGACCATTTTCCATGGGTTTTCAACAAATTGCAACATTGGCAGCTCTTGTGGTAATATTTTATGTTTAACTGAACTTTAACACAACCTGTTAAAATTAAAAATATTAAAATGTGCATATAGAGATTACAATTAAACTTACAGCAAGTTGTAAACATTAAATTGGTTTACAGGAAATAATTTCTTGTTGGAAAGAAGACCATGATCAACCATAGACACCTGGATTATTTTGACACTACTGAATACGGTTTTCATCCAATTCCTGATTTTGGCTGAGCTAATTTTTGAACGGCTGATGTATTTAATTTACAAACTTGCAGCAGTGTTGATCATTTTCATAGATAATGATATTCAACGGATTGTATTTTGTAAAAAATATGAGCTCATTTTATCACCAAGGTATTTATATTTGTAAACTCTGAAAACAATAGTTTAGTGCAGACGTTAAACTAATTTTAGAATGTTATACTACTGTAAAGGGTTATCGACTTTCTTTAATATTGATTATTTAACATGCTCTAATTATTGTTAACAGTACAGTCTCTCCACATCTCTCGCTGAAGAAATACGGATGGTTGACATGAAAAATTATAATATCACACGTTCATTTCACCGCACTACAGCAACGTCTGCGTCTAATAATTGAAAAGTTAAAACTTGGAGGTAAATACACAAGTATAAAGCATTACGGCAATTATAGTTTTGGATTAGCCATTTAATATCTTGTAATTTATGAACATTTATTTTTAGTGACGTGTAAGTATTGAAGGATGAAAAAGTTAAGGTGGGATGTGGGAATTAAATTTAAGTTCATTGTTGCTATGGTAAGGAAATTGGTAAAGACCGTTTTAAATATTTATTTCATGGTGTATAGTAACTTTATCCTGATTCATATTATTGAAACAATGTTTTATCTATATATTTATTAACAGAAGCTGTCAAGGACGGGAGACTACATCCTGATAAGCAGAGAGGATACAAATGAAAATGAGAACCCTTGGCGTTGTTAAATAAACGTGGACAAGAAATTAAGTTATTCAAGTTTGAATTTTCATCTAATAAAATAAAATGCTGCAACAGCAAATACGTATGTAATGAATCGTGCCACATATTTATAATATATCGGTTAATATTCTTTACAAATTGAATATTATGCTTGCAAAAGCTAAGCTTGAAACGCGTTTATTTTATTTGTATTTAATTTATAAAATATTTTAATGTTAACAGGTAATCAGTGAGCATTAAGTCTGCAACACGGGAACGTAAGGACAAAATTGTCAACGGTCATTGGGGCAGTAAAGGGAGGAAATTTAAAACTCTTTATATTTTTCAGAGAAGTCAACAATACTAAATGCAACAAAAGTTACGCTTATGTACAAAAATCATGAAAATGTAAGCAGATTGCTGTAAAGAAAATCTTTCCAGAAAACGAACTTGTGAAATATAATTAATTTTACCGACAATAAATATTTTGTCATTTTTATATTTAAAATATTTTAGAACGAGGTGTTTAAAAGGTTCTTTCATACGGTAACTTATTTGTAAAAGTTTCCGTTTTAGCTGCAATAGTGTATTCAGAGGCTATGTAATATTTTTTGTGTTTTAGAATGTATTTATCAAGCATATTAAACAAAGATATACATGCAAACAAATATGAACTGGTTTTTACCACTGCTACAGCTAGAACAAACCAACAGAATTATGATCACTAAACATAATTGTGTAGATGTGTATTGCATTTTGGAAATTTATTTAATGAAGCATTTTGGATAATATAGTTAAATTACAAAAAAATACTAAAGTTTTTAAAAGCTGCCAGTAAAATAGCTTGTATTGTACCATGGTTCTAGCGTGAGTCAATCGATTTTAACTTTGGATTAATAAGTCAAAATGTAAGACTGGTATTTAAAGTGTATTAGCTTTATTATATTGCTGAATATCTGCTTTCACCGATGTACACGCTCCAGTGTTCAAAAGCCTTTTCTGGATTTGATATTCCGCTGCACAGCAGTAACCAAAAGTACAATAGACTTAATATTAGGTATATTTCCAATAAATTAAGATTAGGTTCAACAATTTATAATTCTGTGACAATTAGTTATTTAAATATTTTTTCATCCATCTTAACTTTTCAGAGAATAATAATTTCAAACAGTTTATTTCAAGACTAACATAGTTATTATAAGAGTATTTAGACTTTCAAACCATTTATTTCCGAACTACAAATCGCTTAAATTTTGTACAGTCCGGCCGCTAAGTTTCTCTAAAGGCTTTCTACAAACCAACGCTTTTGGATCCAGAATGCACGGACATTGTACTTCTCCAAAATACTACCCTTTTCACCATAGCAGACGGCGAAACAGCATCCCAAAATCGCATATCATCTTGTAGTCGTTTCATTCTCTTCCAACTTTCACTAAACTTTCTCAAACGAGTACACAAGCTTACTTTCTCTTTTTGAAAAGGGAAGATATCGAGACGGCATGCTCGCCTTGCACAAATTCCTCTGGTTTGTTCGAGTCACAAGTAGCAGGTCCCTTTATTTCCCAGTCTCCCTTCATGTTTTCACGCGTGATGTAGATGTATTTACAATTTACTACATTGCACTAGGAAAAGTACCACAAATATAATATATCAATGATTTGGACAGGTCATGTATATTTAAAACTATGTAAGGACATCAATGCCAGTCGGATGAAAAACGTCAATTTCACCTTTCAATTAACTTGTAAAGTTAAGTTAAAATCATTATTTAGCATAATAAATCTAGCATGTGCTTCGATGCGTCAATTTTTTGCATGATATCATTTTATCAGCTTTTTAACTGATATGTGTAATCAGTTGAAAATTTATTACGTCAATCAGCATATCATTATCATTTAAATCTCATTGATGAATAATTTAAATGACAAAAATTTACGGCATTCCAATAGTGTAAACTTATTTTTCAAGTTGTTGAACCTTTGCTGTTGAGTTAGATTGATACCTAAATATATCTTGTGTATACAAATAGTGAAATAACGAGAATGGGTGACAATTATAGTTTAGTAGAAGGCCCCTGGGGTAACTTTACATTCCACAGGGTTCGACCCGAGGATTCAGACAAAGTGGTGGAACATGTTAAAAAATATTTTCTTCGTGATGAGCCCACAAGTAAACTAATCGGTTACAGTGATGAATACGGAGAGGAATTCGGGGCTATAGTGCGCAAAGTTATTTTGGAGGGGCTGAGTTTTTGGGTGGAAGATAATGTTGGCAACGAGGTGAGATAATACCAACTGTAATACAATAAGCATTCTATCCAACACAAATATAAAGTAAATATTTTGTAGATTGCCGCAGTACGATTGACGTTCAGACATAAAAAGGAAGAGAATCTTGATGGCATCGTAAGGAAAACTCGACCACTGATAGCTCT
Source organism: Entomobrya cf. arborea Gr-Col-00668 (assembly GCA_034699025.1). NCBI lineage: Eukaryota > Metazoa > Arthropoda > Collembola > Entomobryomorpha > Entomobryidae > Entomobrya > Entomobrya cf. arborea Gr-Col-00668. The sequence continues at coordinate 28,950 of JAQIWN010000066.1, read as the reverse complement.
GAGAAGAGTTGTGGGTCTTTGTCACAAAGCATGTGACCCATTTCAGTATTATGATGTGACAGAATTTGCGAACTTTTTTGTGGCTTCCACGGCAACACAGTATAGAAATAAGGGAATTGCTACAGAGCTCTACAAAAGAAGTTTTATATTTTTGGCTGCGGAGGGATTCAAAATGGTGAAAAGTGTTTTCACCAGTCCTTATTCAAGGGCAGCTGCAATGAAACTAGGATTTGAGGAGGTGTCCAGACTTTATTATAAGGATGTTATGGACCAAGATGGGAATCCAGTTTTTGATCAAAATCAATTGACAGAAGAGCACTATGGTGCATTGCTATGCAAAAGGCTTTAAAGTGATATTATAACCAAATCAATATTTGTATTTCTTTTGAGTAAATAAAGGAATAAATATAGAAGACTCGAATTCATTTTAAAGAAGGATAACTGGGGTAAATGAAGATTTGTCTCTTTGAGTAAATAGCAGGACATACATAACACTGAGGGATTCCATCTATTTTCGTTTTAGGAACTCCTAAGCTTGGCTTCCAGTTGAAATTATCAAAATTATAATACTCTGAGCCAAAGTAAATGCGAAACCTTAAGTTTACAACTTTTTGGTTATTCAACGTGTTGAGCCGAATACAACAGGTGTATAAGTACGCATGGTGCTAATATCATTTTACAAGTGGTAGCAAAAGGTGTGCTTTCTTCTTTTCATCCATAAACAAGTATTCATTTATGCTTCCGGCGACATCGATAATGGCTGGCATTGAATGAGCATTATAAAGTATTTACGACCAAACAATAATGTGCTGTGTCGTGGGGGATAAAAGGTACTCGGATTTTTTCCTAAAGCATATTGTAGCATAATTTAATTTAAGAATTCGGTTGGCTAATGTATTCATAAGAGGTTCACATGAAGTTGTGTCAGATTGATTCCGATAACTTTTAAAAGGAAAATTTTGTCCAAAATAGATAAAAATGTTCATATTGAGTGTTCATGAACTTTAAAAATAAAGACAACTCTTTAAGCCATTAAAATGATCAGTTATATTGAGTGTTTCAGTTTATTTGAACTTTCTTTTCAATTTTCACTGAAGCTTTTATTTTGCCATGTTTAAAGAGTATGTTCCAAAGAAAAACCTGTGTAGTTCTATAGCTTCCACTTATTTCAAGTGCTCAGGTTTTAAGTAGCATTTCTGAGAAGTGTAAGGATGAAGTCTACTGAATCCCCAGAGGTTACTTTTTGGCAGGGTGTTTCAACATTTTTATGGACCACTTCTCAATTCCAACGAAACATGAATATTAAAGTTTGATAAAAACGAGATTATAATGTATATCGACTCGCGACTATCTCAGCCCAATTTTGGTATAGAAAATTACAGCGTAAATTTCCAGCTTACTTTTAGTTTAGTATCGAGAATAAATCTAATATGTGTTTTGAGACGCTGGTGTATTTAACTGAACACTCTTTCATATGTTTATTTTGTCATTTTTAAATGCAAAACTTTCTGTGTAAGTGCAAACGTGTTGAAGTCAAAAAGTAAATGCCATGCCATGACCAAAAAAACACACTCGAGTAAAGTTTAATTCAAACAAGTATGTATTTTATGTGTTTACAATACTATATATATATATATATATTGAGCTAAATTAAGTGAAAGTATTTTTTACATTTTATCACGTTTTCACCCAACTTTGGAATAAAAATGAACACATAATTTGTATCGAAAACATGTTCATGCTAGACGTGATTCTTGTTGCCACATTTTGTTTGACTTTTATATATTTCCATATTCCATTGCATGCTTTGCCAATTTTTCACATTTTATTTTTCACAAGAAAATTTCTTCGTTTGATGCAATTAAGGTGAACCATTTGCAAAGTTATTGCTATAAATTACTTCTAGTCAAGGGTTCTTTTTATGTTCATTTTCATAAAGAGTTTCCTGTTGCTTCTTGGAACCTTTTAATAAGTTATTTCTCATTTTGATCTTTTGATGAGAAATGGTTAAAAAATGTGACATTGGAAGTCTTGATGGCGTGTTGTTCCTTTTGGCTCTCAGATACATTAGAATATACGAGACACATGACAAGAACCATTTGATGTGATTTTTTCGTCTTTCTAACGAGCAGAGTGGAGAAGGAGTTGTCAGTTAGGGTTTACATGTTTGAGTGAAAGGTGCTCTGTCGTTTCTCAATCACACACAATGTTTTCATACATGTCTCTACTGAGTGTACTAGTAGCAGTGAGTGGGGCGCAGGACTTGAGCAACTGCAAGAACATCCACACATTTCAGTACACACGTACAATTAACGTTGAGGTGACAAATGATGACTGGAAATCTCAAAGCCGTCTTATCGACTTATCCATTGGGAAGACTCAGGACAAAAGCTGTGTTAATGTGCTGGCAAGGAATGTGAAAATACAGATGGGTAAGTTCAACAATCTAAAGTATTAAATGTCTTGTTCTGAAAAAGTGAGAATCGTTCTTATAATATGTATTTATTGGTTGTAGGAACTGGTGTTTACTGCTGCTTTAACACTAGTTTAATTGTTACGTTTTGTGGGCCTGCAGAGCAATTTTACTGGCAGCCAACCAATTCTACAGGAGGCTCACCACTTTGCAACTTGGCTCACCCAAAAAGGGAAATGGTAAATGTGAAAATGATAGCATGGAGCATTGGTTTAATCGGAGTTTTTATTAATTCATTATTTTAAGCTAGTATAAGCTCAAGCCATACAAGTGTCAAAAGAAATTGATAAATGCTTCAGATTCAAAATAACATTCATTAGCTTTATTAGTAGCGTTTATGAAACTTACAGTAATCTCACCACTATATAGTACATGTTTATCCAAAATAAGTTGTGAACTTTTATTTATGTAGCTTTATAATTGAGCCATTTAGTCGTTTTTGATAGTCAAATGAAAATAGTAGTGTGGAAAATTAATGTATATTGTATAAAATTATTTATGAACAAAAGTTATAAATAGCATTTTTAGAAGCACGATAGCTTCGTAATAGAGTCTCACTGAACAGAAAACTTTTATGCTAAAGTAAAGTTTTATCAGAAGTTGTTCAATTTGTTCAAAATAATTGCTTTCATGGCTCACAACTTTTTCTAGTATTCAAACGCACTGTTCGTCTGTAGTTCTTCTTTTCTTCCGGTATACTTTCTCTTTTACGCTTTTTAAGGCTTCAGTACATTTACAATTTTTCTCGTTATTTTTTCTTTCGTTTTCTGTCGAACTGAAAGAAACTTTGATGTTATGGTAGTGTAGGCATAATGTGAAACTTTAGAACGCAGTTTTACATTTTGTAGTAGATCGTTTCGCAAGAAAGAATTTTGATGAATAGTATTAGCAGAAAATATTGATTAAAATAACTTGTTATAAAAGTTGCCAATCTCCTGTGTCCTCCATTTGTCATGATTTTTAAAACCAATCAATAAACTAAATTATTACAAAACTTGTAAAAGTAAATAAATTTTAATTTATGTTAATTTGTCAATATCTTTCCTTTAACATATGGAAATATTTTGTAATTTTTACACGTACCATATCACTAGACACTCTTCGAAAGTGCACTTTACATTTCCATGTGCTCACGGTTGTTAATAATCACATCACTCGTGTTTAGGTCAGTGTGTTCAATGCTTGGACAAAGTTAATTTCGTGTGCTACACTTGACCTTGAGTATTGATGGGCAGACAAGTATGAGAAACAGATGGACATGATTGAGCATATTTTATGCTAGCTACCATGAAATGCATAACATCTTTTGCGTCTCTCTTTTTAATTTTTAATAACTTTCCATCAATACAACATGAAATGCGACTAAAACTTTTAAGTTTGTTTGTATTATCGTTTTTCATTCAACATAGTTTTTGCAGAATATTACGTTCTCCGAAAAATATCACCCGAATCTTGAATTGATCCAGTTCTGAAACGCTATTACACTTTCCATAATCCTTCCCTGAATAAAATCGAGATATTTAACTTTAAATGACAAATCGATACTGACCACATGACCCACCGGGATTTTTATTGGCTGAAGTGATCTTAAAACTTTTTTGTAGTGACTACCAAAGTAAATGTCCCTAAAAACATTTGTCTCATTACTTGCACCCCTTATTTTCCACTGTTGTATAATTTTTACACTTATCAAATAAAAAAGGCTTCCTCCTTTAAACAATAGCTCTAAATAAACCAGTAATGTTATCATCGTCGTTGGATTTAAAAGGTAAAAGTTAAGTGGTAAAAACTTCCAACCTATAAGAGAGCCGTTTATTGTTAGTATCAACCCAAACAGATTTGCAGTTAGAAATGCAATTAGGAAAAATGAAAGAAATGGGCTTAGGATTCTAAATGCTATGATAAGCTCTCTGTATAGTCTAATCAGACGTAAACCCATTCTTTTTGGTGGCATTCGTAAAATATGTAGTTCTAGTTTGATGATGAGCATACCCAAAAACAAGAGAAGGGGAAAGAAGGAACGAACCACACTTGTGGCAACATAAGCCAGTGGAATTAAAATGGAAAGCTTGAAAATCATAAACAGTAACTTTGCGGTAAATGTAGTGGGTTCCCCAAGTAAAATTCCAGCGTACACTGATATTGGATCCAAATTATTTGTTGCTGAAAAGATTGGAATCGCAAAAGTCCCGACATACATTCCTACCAAATATGAGGCTAGAACCAGTCCGAACGGATCATCCTTCAAATCTGACGTCCTGAATTTGAAATCGGCTTGTCATACAAAATTATAGATAAATGATTTATTGCTGCATAAATATATTAACCATACTAGAATGTGATATCTTACCTCCTTTTGTTGGCACCTTTGGAATCACTTCATTTATAAAACTTTGCATTGAAATCTGATGTTCTCTGCGTATTAGATAGTTCACAATAAACACAAGCTCTCTTCCAAACCAAACTATTAAAATATCAAAGAAGAAGACAAAGGAAGCTAAAAATCCAAAGAATCCCCAAGCAACTATGATAGTTTTAGAAAACCATTTAAGTGAAAAGATGTAATTTATAGATAAGATTATTGGAATGGGGATAATTACTAAACTTAATACGCAGTAGATGCCGAAGTAAAATGCTTTAAGATTCTTTTGATTGCTTTCGATCACCCATCTTTTACGTTTTATTACCCATGACAAACGAAGACGCATTCCCATTAAAAATAAATTATCTAGCGTTTGGTTTAGTGAAACGGACTTAATTATTAGTGGGGTTGTCATTGCTGGGTTTTGTTACACTTGACGAAAATGCAAACACAACCTTATTTGGTTTCATAGCGAAATGCTATGGACCATGAACCCTACCTTCAAATATTTAAACATTTTTTTTAGCAAAAGTATCAAACTTAATTTTTCGTTCCGATAATCGAGCTCTTTTGAAAATTTACCTGTGACCACATGCCTTATTATAAGTTAAACTTTGTTATCTAATCGACAAATCGTTCCACTCCCATTTCAAATTACAAATCATTTACTTCGGCAAGTTCAGACCAATTAAGTATGCACAACTGTAACCAGAGACCAAAATGAGCCGAAACTAATTCATCATTTGAAAATTTGTAAAAAGGTAAAACATGTGAAACATAAATAGTCTTGCTGAAGTCTTGTGTTAAGAAAATCGAAACACTAAATTTATAAGTAATTTGTTATTAGGATAATTGAGCTACTTAACTTTCAATTACGAAGGCGGGGTTCAAATTAACTATGATCAAATTTTAAACTAGGCATCCTATTATAAATTGACGTCATAATATACCATTCTTTTAAATTTTCATGTCTGTGGTCTGGCTAAACATTTGTTGGAATATCGTGAAAATTAGTGAAAAAAAGACGAGAATACATAATTTCGACATTAGATTATTTCCAAATTTATTCTTCAACTACGATTTAAAAATATTAATTTCTTTGTAAATATTGTGACTTCAAAGAAATGTATGTAAATGATGATGGTAAAATTTTACACGTTGAATTTATATTTTAGGATTTTACACTAGCCAAATCGTAAACTGATCCATTCCTGAAATGCAATAATGCTTTCCATAACTCTTCCCTGGACAAAATCAAGATATTTTACTTTAAACGATAAATCTATTTTTACAAAGTGGCCCACTGGAATCTTTAACGGTTGAATTGACATTAGCAGACGCCTGTAGTGTTTGTTGTGGCATGCATTGTAGGATGCATTGGCTGTAATTCCACCACAATATAATTTCCAATTTCTTAATATCGTGACACTGGTCAAATAGAAAAGACAGCCTCCTTTAAATAATAATTCCAAGTATACTAACAACGTTAATAATGTCAACGGATTTAACAAGTAAAAGTTCCATGGCAGAAATTTCCATCCAATAATAGAACCATTTATTGTTAGTATTAAGCCAAGTAAATTAGCACTTAAAAACAAAATCAGAAAAAATGACAAGAAAGGTCTTAAGACTTTAAAAACGATGCACAATTCCCTATAAAGTAGAATGAGTTGCATACCCATTCTTCTAGGTGGAATTCGAAGGATATGAAACTCTAGCTTAATAATTAACATGCCTAAAAATAGAAGAAGTGGGAAAAATGAACGGACAACACTTGTTCCAACATATGTGATTGGAACTAGTACAAAAATTTTCAGTAGTAGCAAAACCACTTTCCTTACAATTGTTACCGGCGAGCCCATCAATAGATTAAGGTAAACCGATAATGGATCTAAATTGTTAACTGCAGAGAATATGGGAATTCCAAAGGTTATTAAGTGCAAACTAGTGTACAACGTGGCGAGAACAAGTCCAAATGGGTCATCTTTAATTCGAATCCTTGTAAATCTAAATTCTAAATTTGGACATTAAGAATTTAAATTTAAATTGGGTTAGGAGTTATAAATGCATTTTAAAAATTGGCCACAAATATTACTTACCTCCTTTCTTAAAAGCTTTAGGTATACTTTCTTTTGTTTTGGTATATCCGGCAATTTGATCTTCTCGGATTAAAAGATAATTGACTATAAATACTATCTCTTCCCCAAAACAATATACTAACATGTCGAAGAAAAATACAAAGGAACAAAAGAACGCAAAAAAGCCCCAAGCTACAATAATTGTTGTCGAAAATAGATTTAGTTGTAGAATATGGTTTAATGTAAGTATGAATGGAATAGGAAGTATCATTAAAACCAGAATGCAGTAGATGGAGAAGTTAAAGGCTTTAAGCTTTCTCTGATTAGGTTCAATAAACCACCTTTTATTTTTAATATTCCATTCTAATCGAAGATGTATTCCAAACAAAAAGATTTTATCAAGTGCTTGGTTGGTTGCCACGGAATTTAGTATCAATGGCGTAGTCATTGCTCTGTTAAAATTTTGAACACGATAAAAATTTTGAGCGCTGCTAAATATTTGGTTTAAAAAGATTTGAATTCAGTATTTTAATAAATCTTTGATTATTTATAAATATAAAATTCAAAAGTTTTACGATGCGTGTAACTACATATTAAAACAGTGATTTAAACTAGTTTATCTTTATGTTATATTTCGCCAATAATAATATCCCAATTTCCAAAGAAATATTTGGTATTGACCTTTTAAGCCTTTGAGTTTGTAATGCTTAAGCAATTTGTGTTGCCTATACTGTGCGAAGTAATTTATATTGGTCATTGGCTTTTATTGGACGCACAAATTTAATTAGGGTTATACATATTGACATTAACTAAAGTAATAGGGCACGTGTGCTTAATACATGCGTGTATAATGAGTTTGGTGGTCAAACTAATTGAATACGATTCAAAATTTATGTTACATATTAAGTGGTAATTCTACTTTAATGAAGTTGGTCGTCTGTCCAAACTGCCTGCGTCTTCTTGCAAACTTGGTATGATGTAATCAAAATACCAGCACGATTTTGTTGAAGTATCTCGGTGTCTATGAGTTGAATTTAGCTTTTTATTGGTCTCGAAATTCAGCATAATGTTTTGAAATTTTCACTAATTGCCCAATTTGGTTTAGAGTAGTATAAGAGCATAAACTATCTACAACTATAAATCCTGATTTTAAGAATTTTAATAATAATATTGTTTGGTATTGAGGATGACTATTTGTGATGAGTTACGGATAACCAGCAGTAGAATGTAAAATAATATGAAGAATTAGATTATCAAATTGAACAACTTTAAATGACTTTTAAGCTGACAAGTAATATGTATGAAATCATATCGTTGGGATACTAAAGTGTTTAAATTGTTTAAAGAAGATTACTTGAATTATCTATAATTTAGAACAATACAGTAAGGATAAAGAACAGTGATGATAGAAAATTCACTTGGCGACGGTTTGAAATAGTAAGCAAAGCCAGAACCATTCATTTATTCTAAAAGATTAGTTTAATGAAATGAATTTTAATAAATTGAATGAAATGGATTGGACAAAAAACAATTTGCTTAGCACCAAAAAAATTGTTACACTCATTTAGAACTAAACGAATAGCGAAGTTGGCTAATTATGAAGCCAAATGTTCTTAAACTAGACCATTTTTTATCCACTGTTTAAATACCACCAGACATTCCATCACACGGCACTGTATAAAATTCAAATAGTTTGCTTTAATTTCGGAATCTACACCTCCAAAGTTACCGATAGGTATTTTGAGTTCCCTCATAGACCTCAGCAGCTTTTTATATCCAAGTTTGGAATACGTTCTGAACTTTTTATCAAACTTATCAGCGTTCAGCGATATTTTCCATCTACGGAGGATCCTTACACTAATTCTATGATACACACAGCCACCTTTAAACACAAATCCTAAATTAGCCAACTGTGCAGCAACGTTCATCACAATCAAAAAATACAAATTATTTGGTATAACATCGTAAGTGATTAATGCACCATTCAAGCAAAAGATTAGCCCTGTACCAATTATTGCTAAAAACGCACTACAGAAATTTGACAAGAAATAAAACAAAACATGGAAGCATATATTAAGCTCTTTGTAAAGCATAATTGCTTTCAAGCCAAATCGAGACAAAGGTTGTGGCATCCTCAAAATATTGATCTCTTGTTTGATAATAAGTATTCCAAGAAACATCAGTAATGGTAAAAACGACCTGCAAATACTACATGCAGTGTATATTGTAGGATAGTAAAATGCTAAAATAGGAACTTTGATTAAAAAGTTAAGAGCTACATTTTGGGGGTTTCCAACTAGTAATTCAGTGAAAACTGAGACAGGATCTATTTGATTTAAAACGATGCCCAAAGGAAGAATCAAGGTAATCAGGTGTATAGATGTGTATACGTTGACAAGAAAAAATCCAAATATATCCACATTTCTTCGTTGAATAAGCCATGCGTAATCTGAAATAATATCGCGTTAATTAACCTTGATTTGTAGAAAAGAAGTTTTCATAAAAATTAAATCGTTAAGTTATCACCTTGAACAAGTCCAATGTCTTCAAATTCAAACTCATGCTTCTGAAATATTTGATTTTCTCTTCTCATCAGAAAGTTCACGCAATACACAATATCTTTTCCATAAGAGTGTATCAAAAAATCAAATAAATATGGAAATGTCACAAATAGTATCATAAAAGTCCAAATAACCTTTGTCATGATTGTTAAAAATCGTAAATTACTAAAGCTATCAATACACAGAAGTAGAACAATTGAGCCCATGACAAATGCCAACTTTCCATAGATTGCAATATAGAATGATTTGCTGGGATTGTTTTCAATAGACCACGAAAAGTTTTTGGTATTCCAGCTTAACCTTACTTTCATGTCACGAAGAAATATGTCGTCTAATTTTTGGTTAAGCTCGAAGGCTTTGATGACTAGTGGTGTAGCCATTACTGAAACAGTAAGTAAAATCTATTCTTTAAAAGACATGGTGCTCAAAATCGACTGGAAAATTTTACTCTGGTGCGCAATGTTTTGACTGTTGCTTGAACCTTTGAGCTCTCTGACAACTAATATATTTTTTTAATCACCAATTAAAATTCAGGAGACGAATTTAAAAAGTTGATTAGTACCACGTGAAGTCATGTCTCCATTTATGTAAGATGAATAGTTTGCCAAAGGCAAAAAGTAATCGTAAGCAAATATTAATACTGGAGAACGATTGGACAAAATTAATGGAATATTTGAGTGTATTATAGTTTTTGGATTTAAGGGCAAAGAGAAGCTAACTTTAATGGTTTAATATATATTTTCTTAATGCAATCAATGTTTTGAAATTATAGATCGCAATTTATAAGGAAAACGTTTTGTAATAACTCAAGTAAAATAATAAACTATTTAAATTCAATTTCAGATTCTATAGACCATTTAAGAAATCAATTTTAAAGCCTCGAAAGACAATAGCTTGCTTGCAGACAATATCTTGTTAGCAAGAATAATGGGAGTATGTACTTCAAAAAGTATATCCAGAACAAATTTTATAATAAAAGGATATTTAAACCTTCAAGAAATAGTCTCATAAACTGCTATACTTCAATGATAATTTTTCAAGTATTTCATATTTTAGCTTATTTAAATTTAAACAAATTGTAACATTTATTTGTACGGCTTTTTGTGTTTTCTTATAACGATTTATTATAACAACAGTAAAACAACTACAAATTTAACCAATTTAAAGTTAAGATGACCCAGTCAATAAACATGCATATGCAATGTGAATAAATGCGTTAACCATTTCAGAATTCTACCTCCAAATTTAACGATGCATACACATTGTTAACTGAAGAGTGTTTATTTTGAAGAAAGATGTATGCTTGTAGGAGTAAATCTTGTGGGTGTTTGTGTTTATAAAACTGACTACTTGGTTAAGTTGTAAAACTATTATGTTGAAATAAATTCGGAAGAAAATAGTCATCCGATTAAACGGACCTGACTTGGATATTTCCATTGGTTTTTTTAAAATGGCTAAGTTTCAAACACTACCAACGGCGGTTTTATTTTTGACAGTTATAGTTAATTCGAGAATTTTGGGTCCTAAAAAACTATGCCTTGATAAGTTTCAATCCCTCTTTGAATTTATAAATCAAGCATCTATTTCAAACTTGGATGATTTTGTAATATCCTTCGATATGATATACAGTTGCGTATTTGGGAACTTATTTGTCAGACAAATTGTGTTTGTTTCAACATACGAAAATCTTTCCGAGTTGGATATAGCCCCGAACCATAAATTTCTCGAAGCCAGACACATAATAGTGTCTCCACAAGAGGGCGGTAAAATCAAGAAATTCGTCACTGGTTTTACACACAAAGCTATGCTCCCAGCCACAATGTTTATTCTAACAATAAATAAGCATTTTAGCGAACCAGATGCTCTCAGAAATCTTAAGGGATTACCAGCAAGAAGTCGAGCTAGTCCATCCTTTATGATTGTACTATTCATGGAGAATGGCAAACCTGAAGGGATAATTGACTGCTATCATTACTGTTCCAGCGATCCGACAGTTGGAATTTTTCTAAGTGCATTTATAATCCAACAGTTATTTATAAATGCGCTAAATTTACACAAAAATATTTTTAGTTTAGCGCATAGGCGAAGTATTGATGCCTTAATACATTTTCGATATCCTGAATATCTTATCAAGTATAAAGATAATAGAGACTTTTGTGCTTTTCTACTATTTAAAGATCCAAAATTCTCGTACTTTTGTACAAGTGAAATCATGTCGCTCGTTACAGTATCCCAAAAGCACAATATATCATTTCAAATTTATTCTAGTCTATCAAAACAGGAGGTTGAAAAAGTTGAGAGGAAAATGACGGGGCAGTATTTTCGTGGGTCATCTGTGTACAGTAACTATACGTTTCTAAGTATTCACAGAAGAACAGGCTTACAATATGCATTTCAAAAATCTGAAGTAGCTGTCTACTGTAAACCTGAAATTTCTACGGATACTAAAACTGAAATTCTGCATCAATCATTAGCCACTTGGGCATCTGGGTTTTCGATAAAATTGTGGATATTTATTATTTTAGTTTGGGTTTTCTACTTTCTGATCGTTGATTTCAAAAATATTCTAAGGGACTATGGCTACATTATTAATATACTTAGCATCTATGGTTTACTTATCAAGCAGTCATTTTCAATGAATGGAAACCACATCCCTAAATGGCATATTGTACTAGCATTTTTAGGAGTGATTGTTAGTGCACTTTACGAAAATCAAATAATTAGCATTGCTATAGCGCCAATGCCTACACCTACTTATAAAACTCTTGAGGATATTTTTGACGCCAGTTACAAAATAGCGTGGTCATCAAGGGACCAAATTTTGGAACCTCAAGTTAAATTCAGAGCTGAACTTCAAAGTAAAGGGCTTAGCTTATATAAAAAGTTTGTAAAAAGTTTATTTCACGTAGTGCATCACGACTACAATCGCTATACAATTTCGCGACTTCTTTTGAACAAGTTTGCCATTTTAATGAGCACTCAAAAGTTAGTTGTCGAAAAAGGGGTCATGGAAAGGATTGTAAATTCGCTGGCTAAAAAACAAGGACGCAATTTTACTGTGTTAAACCAATCTACTTCACACTATCATGCGTCGTACAGATGCTACTCGTTACCTGAAAAGCTCTCAAACGAGCCCAACTTTTGGGAAGTTTACACAATTAACCGACATTGGCTCTTTGTAACATTAGAAAGTTTAAAAGAAAGTGGTTTATCAGAACAATGGGATATATGGTCAGATTATACAGCAAATTTGAGATTAAAGTTAAACAACTACTATGTGAAGACCACTACAAAGCACCAATCCTTAAGCAAAAACAAGATTGCCATAAATCTTAGGAAATTGGTGATTATTTTTATAGTCTGGGCTGTGCTTTGTGCATTGAGTGGTTTAATATTTTTGGTGGAAAATTTTTCTTCAAATGGAAAGGGGGAACTTGAGAAAATGATTTTCATACGATATTTTGGTCAATATACAAAATAGTTAATTATCAATTAACCCTTTAGAGTGTTTTTTCAAGGTAACCTGATTTTCGAGTGCATTACAAATTTAATTGTGCTGCATCACTGCGTATTTTAGCTTTGACTCAATATTATTAATGCAAAGGCTATACATATTTGAGTCAGAACTTGTTCATGTGTTAATTGATATGAATTTTTTGCTGGTAGGCTAAGCTGGATAATTGGGTAATTATTTTCATTTACATTTTCCCCCTGCAAAAACTATTTATGACGTCAATTTGGAATAACGGTGTCGTGGGTAAAATGTTACGACAGAAATGAAAAGTGTAAAAATGGCTTGGCTCGACTTAAAACACGTTCAGCTAAACTATTTAGCTATGATACTCTATTTCTATTGTATAAAATGAGAATTTCTGCTTGGGATCCTTACTCGTTATTTGCTTCGGGTTTTCAAACTTATAAACTTTAAGCTAACCTCAAACACTTTATACAAAGTCAACCACTGTTTTGTTGGCCTACATCATCATCCGTTCTAGTTTGCATAATACATTATGCAAAAGCCTCTACATTGAATTTGTTAAAGGAGCGTAATACCAACCAAATCCTTTATTAATCCATCCACCAAATATAATTTGTTTCTCATGTGAACTTGAGCTTTATCCCATTTCTCAATCGTGGAGGGGTTGCAAAGACGATTATATATATTTTAGTTTATGCTCAGAAAAACCATTATTTCACATCAATGTCAACATTTTTGTACGCGGAAACGAAATACCTAGGTAGAAGAGATTTCTTTCAGTTTCTCATCATATAACTGCATATATAGAAGAAAGAAGGAGTTTGTATGTCTAAAGTTGTGTTTCTATGAGACCAGTGAGCTCTTAAGTTTGTGGAAATATTTTACGCACAAAAGTTGTGAACGATGTTAAGTAGCGAAAGCAATAGTTGGATGATGACATCTTTTCAAAAGTTTATCTGGTGGTTTATTTTTCCTTCTTTTGTATAAATAAATTAAATTGGATAATAATGCTGATGTTTACAGTTTTGTTGAAATGGAGACTTTTCACAACCAATTGTATTTTAGTTGGTTTTGTTTGTCGTTTACTCCATATAAATTGGGTTTTTAACTTTTACTCTTGGTTATTTGATTTTGGCTTCAAGACATCAAACATTAAAAAGATATATGGAGATGCTTAAGGAAAAGAAAAGAGCTGAAAACAACGAAAGTAAATAAAATTGTAAATATTTATGGTGGGAAAGTGAAGTAGCGTGATAAATATTAAAAATACCTCTTTCATTTCTTTGTACACTTTGTGCTTAAACGTATGCAAATAAACTTGGGAAAATGTATGCAGCGAAGTTTTGCTGAATAGGTTTTTGTACTTTATTAATTTTTTGAGTTTGCCATGATTTTAAAGAAAAGTTTCCACACACATACAATCTTAATCTGAATACACTTAAAATGAATGAAGTAATATAAATAGTAATGAATTTTTGTAAAATATTAATAGGAGTAAAGTATTATAGGAAATTTTAATTTTTAAGAAGAAGGAATAATAAAAAGCTCAGTTTTACACTGCATCTCGGTCAATAGTTTTTATGATTTGGTATTATGAGGGCTAATACAGTACGATATTTATAATAGACATAAAATGTCATCATCAAACTGATGAAGCATTCACTTAATTTATTACCGAATATTGTTCCTCCCGAATGCCAAATACAACCAGATACTTTGCAGCCCTTAAAAACTGCTTGAGCTCGCTTTCACTTTTGAGGGTAACGTGTCCCAAGTACAGGTATTCTAGCACCCAGCTCATGGCCTCTCCTTGAACATTCTTCACCACAATAACCGGATGTTTGCATTGGGCAACCTGTAAATAAATAAATTGTTATAAGATGCAAATATGTAACCAAAATTGTTATAAATAATAATCAACTTACTTTTAGGGCATCCCTAAAATACAAGCTTCCACCAGATAACACAAATTGATGGGCCCTTAGAGTATCGTGATTTCGGCCGCACATGAGAGATACGTCTGCAGTTTCCAAGCTGGTGTACAATTCAGCAAATCGGTCAACCAATACTTTTCCAGGGTCTTGAGCTTTCACGGTGACAGAGGTATTCCGAAGTATTGGCTTCAGTTGATCTCGATTATTGCACTGCATTGGTAATGTTGGGTAGTAAGAATCTTCATGCATCAGCTGACCCAGTTTTTGGCTGCTTTTTTTGGAATTACTGCAAATATCCTTGGTTGGTGCAAATAAATGAGTGGTTGTTTTCGGCACCATATATCTTCGCTTTAGAGGAAAATTTTGCAACATGATGTTTGCACAGTTTCCTGTTAACAAATGATTCAATTCTATGTATTTTCTTGCTTTCACTCTGAAAACTTTCTCCGAAAACGTCTCCCCTTTTCTCTTTCCCGAGCACAACTAAGCGTTGAAGTAAAAGAGCTTAGGTATTTCTAGAGAACTTTATGAGGACAAATGGTGATAGAGCAGTAGAAGCAGTTCATGGTCGTTTCTTTTCAGACCATAACCTAGCCCAACTATATGTAGCTTGACAAGGAATTTGTTTGCTCATGTTTGTAGGCATTCTTCGAAGAGTGCGTGTACGTTTTACATGGGAAAACTCATTTTTTATTAATTTTGAGCTGCCTATATAGCATTCTTCGTTCCATTTTTATGATCCATATATTTTTTGTTGAGACATAATTCTAAGGAGAGTTAATCTACAATATAAAAACTACAAATTATAACTTGGTTGATGGTCTTGCGGCATAAAAAACAGTAATATGGATCGTATTTTTTGTTTGTTTATCTGCTCTATTCCCATAGCCACGAAAAAACACTAGAGGACATGAAAGGGAAAACCAGGCCAGGTCGAGTGCTTTACGCTAGTCAAATATTTTTACTATTGTGTATGTATCATGCTTTAATTGAATTGCCAGTCATGTATTACAAGGTGGGAAATAATAATAAATGTTGCAATTATAGTTGAGACATCAGGAGAGAAACGATATATAAAGTAGACCACATGAATCGTATTTGAGGTGTATGCATTGCTTTTCTATAAATGTATGGGGCAATTTAGTTTAGGTGTTGATAGTTCATTCAATTGTTGTTTCATTGGCAGCATATGCTTATTTTCAGGACGAGATAATATTTTTTTACAAAGTTGTACAAACAAGCCTGTTTGAAGAAATATATTTTAGCTAATTGTTTTGCTGAATGCTTCAACCATAAACTTATTCATAATGTATAACTCATCAAAAACTCAAATACGATTTCGTAAACACATTGGCTTTCAATTATACACTACGTGTTTACTTTTGTTGGATAGCGCTTCTATAACTCATCAAAAACACTAAAAGAAACGTAGTAAGTGGACTATAATTTTGATAGAAATTAATGCAAAGCTTACACTCTATACAGTTTACTTTTAACTTTTATTTTTGAACGATAATTGGGAAAAGAAGATATACATTTGTTCATTATTTAATTCGTGAAAAATGTGTGAAGTTTTTGTGAGATTTTTTATTTCATGCTTCTTTCCAGTGAAAGGAGTCCTTTCCCAGAGAGTATATGTAGACTAAATAGTTTCATTAATGAGTAAATCTGAAAAATAATAACTATGTAATTATCTTTTGGGAAATCATTTGGAAAATATGCTTATTCGTTTGTTTCAAACTAAAATACGCCATTTGGTGTTGCTATTGGTATACTTGCCAAACTTGTTATTTTGTAAATACTTTGTTCGATTGTTTTGTATTCAAGTACTATCAAAATGTATGCCTATTTGTTACAAAAGCCTTCTGAATGACATACTATTATAGTTATCATTATACTATGTGGAGAAATGTTTATCTAGTAGTATCGTATAAAAGAACAAACAAAAGTAAAATTCTATCAAAATGGTTGGTAAAATGTTCTACTAAAATTATTGGAAATAAGACAAATATAATTTGCCGCCGCATGAAGGATAGTAAACATGTTTTTAATTAATTTAAAATTTTAGATGTTATAACTTCAAGTTACATAAATATTTTCTTCAATAAGTTTAAAATAACAATTAGCGATTGCTTCCTTTGATAGATGAAGAAAACATCAAAAAGGCATGTCAAAATTTGGTTCATTATGTAATGCTTGTGTAAGTTTGCGAACAATAAGTTACTTCAATAGAGACATATATTTTCAGTCAAAAGCTCACTACTACTTTACAGAGCAATAGCTTTCCTTCTGCCAAAATGTACTAAATTTAAATGTTAAAAGTTTGGACAAAATGGACTTACTGAGATTATTGGCCATTGTATTTTACTACAGCACTACAAAGCTAGGTTTGACTTCAGTAAATTTTAACAAAGGAAATAATCAGCAATGGACTGTGTCAATATTTGTTACTTGCCAATTCACCAACTATTTTTGGTGTTTGGTTCTACTCATTTCAAATATTTCTTCTGCTACAGAATTGTATTTAAGCTTGTACGGAAGCAATCCCAAAAGTCTGGTTAAAATTTTATACCACACAATTCAGCTAATAGCTAGGTCTGGAATATCTTCTGTTATTTATATGTATCGTATAAAAGTAACGGAAATGGCAACGTTTTTCAATTGCATTTGTAAACGACATTCTTGCGCAGATATTCAAAGGAATACGTTATTAAACTCGAAAATGTTTGTATTGTTCTCATTTGTGTGTGCGATTTCATCCTCCTTATTTTTCGCTGTGACGGTCCCACTCATTTTTCTTTCCGTGCCAAGTCTTCATGAAGCCTTTTTCACTCCCTGGATATTTCCATCTTGCAATTCAGTTTGGTTCAAAGCCTATTTGCTTGTGATTCAAATGATGTTCCTTGTTCCAATGTCAGCTATCAGTCCAGTGATCGTCACCTCATGTCTTTTAACTTTGGCAGAAATTAATTCCGCTATAGAAAATTTATGGTTATTCACGTTATTTTACTATATTCATTAAGATATGTACAAACATTTAAATCTAATAATTATTTATAGGTTTCTTTCAAAATTGTCAAGAGATTTTAAACGCAGTTATTACATCGAGCATGTGGGCAAAATATATCGACAAGTTCAAGTTCTAGTGATTCTGAGCAACAAATGCTTCCAAGCCTATCTTTGGCCAGCTCTACAATTTTTTGGAGGAATGGGACTTATTGCACTACTCTACTCTCTACTACTTTTCCAAAACGAGCTTGGTTTAGCAGGCGTTGTAATTATAAGTTCGTTTGTGGTTGTAGTGGCAGGGACTTGTATCTCAATGCTTGCAATGGGAAGCCGGACTATAATAATTTCTGTGAAAATTCTTCAGCATGCAAAATCTTGGAATGGGTTTCGCTGGTCGAGAAAGTTTTTCAAAAGTTGTCCTGCAATTGCCATAAGAGTTGGTGAATTTCATCAGATGGATAGCGAAAGAGCGTTTGCTTTCGTTCGGTTTGTTATGCAACGAACATTCTTTTTAGTTCTGAGAACCAAGTTAAATTTGAGAAAATAAAATAAAGATGAATTAGATATTGTACTTTAGTCTTTAAAGAATGAGCTCCAAGTTATTAAATGATATTCTAATTTTAATCGAATGACAAGCACGGTGAGACTTTTGAGTCTGGGAACTAAATGATTTTTTTTTATTGTGCATTCACTCAGCTGTCCAAGTAGTTCGTGACTTTGAATTGAAATCTGAAATAAAATGTTTGTCTCCAGACAAATATAAGGTGAACAATTTATAATGTTTTGTTGAACGCGTGGGCGTTGCTATTAAATATTCATAAACATGTGCGCACGTGCGCTTATCCCAGTCAATCAACGCTAAAGAATTATACTTAATTCTAAAATTGAGTTGCTATATTTTATTGACCTGTCCATATTTCTAGTTTTTGCACATAATTTTTGATGAGAAAAATAAATTATTTTAATGTTCGATTTTAATTTTATTAACAAATTGCTTAGGTATGCAGACATGAAATACATTTTTATATAAATAGGGAAAGGGTTTTTGGACAGGAGCTTTATTACACCTGACCTGTCTTGCCATCCAGATCGTTCCCATTTAATTAATTAAATTAAGGAAACAAATTAAGGTTTTTAGCTATTGTTACAAGATGAAGACCTTCTCTATCTTTTTCGTGGTTTGTTTGGGAATGGGAATGGCGAATGCGGGTGGCGTTCCCCTTGACATTGGCAAAGCCTTGAAACAAGTTGGAACATACATGTTTGGACGAGTGACCGGAATTGACCTTTCCAACTTTGGGGGAATCCAAGACAAGTTTAGTAAACTGAAGTCTGATGGGGATCGGGAAAGTTATTTAGGGGAACTTGCTGCAACTTTCGTTGTAAGTTTTTTTATTGAAATGCCAAAAAACATAAATTTTCTTTGTAACTTTCATTTTTCCATTATTTAAAATTTTTTAAAGGCTAAAGTTCAAGGCAGCCCATTTCTCCAAGACAAATCCGTCAGTGAAATTATGTCCACTTACAAGGATAACATTAGGAGTTTCCTTGCCAACGGCATTCCTAATGCCAGCCCTAGTTGGCAAGCAGGTAATAAATTTTCCAACATATAATAATTTAAATGAGTATAAATTATATTTTATAATAATTTTGTATAATTCTATATTTTAGGTCTTGACAATGAGGTGCTTGGTTTGAACAAAACGGAATACCAACGACTGATGGGCACGCATCAAGAACCCAGTGAGCGTCGAAGCCAGAACGTTGGCAGTTCTCGGAGCAAACGTCAGACTGCATCTCTTCCAAAAAGTGTTGATTGGCGTACAAAGGGAGCTGTCACTCCAGTCAAGAATCAAGCCAAGTGTGGATCATGCTGGGCATTTGCTGCTGTAAAATTTACTACCATTACCAATCTAAAATGAGTTTTAATTATAATTGGATCAAATTTATTCATTGAAAATTTATTTGTTAGATTGGAGCATTAGAAGGAAGAATTGGTGCGAAAACTGGAAATGCACCTGTGCTCAGTGAACAAAATCTTGTGGATTGTGCGAGTTAGTTTAAACATGACTATAAAGCATTTTTAAATATAGATCAAATTATTTGAATGACAATTTTTATTTTGCAGAGAATGTTAATGGAAGCAAGTGTTGTCAAGGTTGTGAGGGTGGGTTTATGACTGATGGTTATTCTTACGTTCAGTTGAATGACGGTATCGCCTCTGAGACAAGCTATCCATATGAAGCTGTTGATGGAGAGTGTCGGTATGATCCATCTGGTAAACAGGGCAATTCAGTGGGATTTGAGTACACAAAGGAGGATGATGAGAAGGATTTGATGAGGGCTGTTGCTGAGGGACCTGTTGCTGTGGCTGTGGATGCTAATGACTGGTCCTTGTACAAGGGAGGTGTTTTCAAGTGTCATAACTTTCTTACCAAGCTTATCAAGTCGGTTAAGATTAATCATGGAGTTACCATTGTTGGGTGAGAAGATTTGAATAGTAAATTTAATTTAAGGATATAGAATGGTGAATAATGGGAGGTTACGTATTTTTAGATACGGAACTGAACGGTTCTTGGGTGATTACTGGATTGTGAAAAACTCCTGGGGTAAAAGACAAATACGAATTTAAATTAACTAAATAATTACTTGATCCTTAAACTTTTTTAAAGATATTAATTACATGAGTATAATTTTTAATTACATAATTGTAGGGCCTAGCTGGGGAGAAGACGGTTACATTCGGATTGCCCGCAACTCAGGAAACCAATGTGGAATTGCTAGCCAAGCTAATTACCCACTTGTCTAATATTTTTCCCAAATCCGATTGCAACAGTTTAAATTAATTTTAAAAAGTGAATTTGAATTGATTTCTGTACATGAATTAGAGTTTTAAAAATTGAAAATAAAATGAAATTTTAAGTTATAATATGTTCACAATTTTATGTTCAAATCACATGTCTATTGATAAAAAATATAGTGTAACAGGTTTTCCACTTAAAAATGTAATTGTATGAGTACATGTGTATCAAATGGCACCTGTCACATTAAAATCAAGTGATGAGGCTGCTTTCGTACCGAGTGATCCCTAAAAACTAGGTTTCTTAAATGTGAAACATGTTCCTAGGCATGCATCATAGTTGCTTTTACAGACAACTGTGCTCAATTTTGCTTCATGCATGCATTTAAACCGAATTACATACTTTTCGCGTGCAACCCTAACTTTTTACATAGATAATAATAAACGATAGCAATGAGAAGCATGTGATGTAGTGATGTAAACTCCCTACAAACGGATTTCCAGATGGAACTTAAAAAAGTTAATAATAATGGCATGTGTTCGGAGACCATATAATATTAGTCAAATTAATTTTAATTATTTAGACTTACTGTTGTACTATAATCAGCTATTTTTTACATTCTTTGTCTTCTCTCAAAAAGTAAAGGTGGGGTTGCGAGTATTTTGGTTAGTCGTAATTAAACGGTACCTTTACGTACGGTTTTTATTAAAGCGACTGAAATGTTCCAATTATTTTCAAAATTATGTAAGTTGGACAATGTTAGGACTGATGGTGTTATTAGTTTGAAAATATGTGATACGCGACGTCATAGCTGTCTGACAACTATGTGGCATCCTGTTTTTTCCTTTAAAAAATCCCTTGAAAAATTAATGAGCAAGTTCAGATGATCACAGATAAGTTCATCAAAACATAATGTTTTTAAAGAAAATTTCCTTGCTTAAATTTTACTCCGCATTTTAAACTCTTAAGCATTTTGTCCTCATTAAAATGATATGAGTACGTTCCTTACCTCTCCAAAATATTATATTGCAACGTGGTAGCATGTTCCATAAAAATTAAAAGCAATTAAACTGGAAAATGCCTCTCTAATTGGCATATTGCGTGCTTTTAGCAGCTGTCCTTGAAATGTCATGCATTCCTTTTTTATGAGCACATCAAATACACAAGATTATCAGAAGTTCGTCAGTCACTTGTGTATCTTTATATGCAAAGATTACTTGAAAATACATCTAGCCTAGCAGCATTCGTACCCAAATACCTGTTTCCATCAAATAAAATTTTCAGTTGAGCATTATCTAAAATTATTTTAGTTGTACATCAGATTGAGAAAAGATATATTGGGGACATACAAGTTCTAGCTAAAATAGAAATTCACTTTCAACAAAATATCAAGTTCAAAAATTTTAGCATTGATTTTATTGATTCTGAAACACAAAATGAGTAACAATCATCGAAACAAAAATTCTCCACCAAGTGATGTGGTTACCATTAAAAACGGTTACAAATCATACCTCAAAAACGAAGTCGTACTAAACGGGTTCTCCATGAGCATAAGTCGAGGTACCCTATACGCATTAATTGGAAGTAGCGGCTGTGGAAAGACCACCGTAATAAATTGTATATTAGGCTTATTGAAACTAGACAAGGGTGACATATCAGTGTTTAGACAATCACCAGCAGCAGTTACACACAATCAAATTGGATTTATGCCTCAGGAACTCTCTCTTTATACTAATTTGACAATATGGGAAACATTGAAATATTTTGGGAGGCTCAAACAAGTGGAGGATTTAGAAGAGAAGATTGAATTACTTAAGGAATTACTTTTTTTCAACAATAAAGCTATTTCCAAGTTTACTACTCTAGTTGGCAATTTAAGTGGTGGGGAACAGAAACAAGTTTCGTTAGCAGTGGCTCTGATAAGCAAACCAAAGTTTGTGGTATTGGACGAGCCTACAAGTGGAATGGATCCATTATTACGGCAAAGGATTTGGATGTTTTTGATAAATTTAGTTAAGATTGAAAAAGGGACTATTTTGTTAACAACTCATTATACTGATGAAATTCGGAAAGCTAATGTGGTCGGTGTTATAAGAAATGGGAAACTTTTAAGTGAAGAATGCCCAAGTAAGCTACTGGAACGATATGAAACCGGATGTTTAGACAAAGCGATACTTGAAATCTATAAGCAACCGGAAGTAAATACAATTGAAATTCTTCCAGATAATTTATTGGTTAAGGAGATTACCAAAATACGAAGCTCCATTAGTCAGAAAATATCGTTTCAAAGGACAAGGGCGTTAATATGGAAAAATCTGATAACAAAATTGAGGAACAAAGGACTTTTGCTATTTATCTCAATAATGCCAGCAGTAATAGCCATGATCACCTGCACAACATACAAAAATGGTCCTAAGGAAATCCCACTGGGTATAGTGAACTTGGATTTCGGATTTACGGACTCACAGGAAAATAGTTCATACATTTTGGAGTGTGTGGGTGTACCCTTAAGTTTACGATTTCTAGATGAGCTGTCATCTCAAAATATAATTCATGGGAAAATGTTTCATTCAATGGAATCTGCGAAAGAAGCTGTAACAAGTGGAGATACTTGGGGAACTCTTTGGTTTCCCGAAAATTTAACGGACTGCTTAACTTACAGACTTTTATCTGGTGGATTGATAGCGTTGAAAGGTGACGACACAAATGAGATTTGGAACTCGTCCCAAATTTATGTTCAAATGGATCAGACAAGTATATAATCAAACTTTAACCAACATAAAAAATTGTATAATATTTATCATATTTATTTGTAATTTTCTCTGGTTTTTTACAGATCAACTGATTTATTCTGCAGTTGTAAATGAATTATATGGAATGCTGGAACGATTTGTTAGGAAATTATCAGAAGATTGTGGATTGAATGAAAATTTGGGAGAGTATCCTCTTCAATATGGTGATCCTCCACTGGTTGGCTCATCTAAACTGGGAATAATTGACTATGTTACACCTGGATTCTCGTTTGGATGGCTATTCTTTTTCCCATTGATTTCCACAAGTGTTGGGTTTATAGTGGAGAAAAGGCAGGGCACTTTTATAAGAAGTTTGACAAGTGGCGTTCAAATCTGGGAAATATTTTTAGCTAATTTTGCCACAGAGTTTGGTGTGATTTTAGTGCAGTCGGTTTCCGTTATTTATGTACTTGTTTATGTATTCCAAATTGGGGTTACAAGTCATTCTACCTTTTTGTCGGTGGAGATATTTTTTGCATGGGTGATTTTCATATTGGGTGGGATTAGTGGTCTGTGTTGTGGGTTTTTATTGGGACTTTTGTGTAGTCAAGAGACAGAGGCGGCGTTGTTATCAATTGCTATATTTTTCCCGAATGCTTTTGTCTCGGGAATTGTTTGGCCGTTGGAAGGGATGCCGTTGGTTCTAAGAAGGATAAGTCCGTTTTTACCGTTTACTTTGCCAAATGAGTCGTTAAGAAGTTTGATGAATAGAAAATGGGAAATTACGCATGAGATGGTCTGGCCAGGATTTGCTGTGATAATTATATATATTGTGGTGTATATAAGTTTAATTGGTATAATGATTAGAAAAATTAATCGAAAATAAATTATTGATTAACTAAAAACTAAATTGATGTTTCATTTTATTTTTTGAATATTTGTGAGGATTGAGGAAGTAATGCATATAAACAAACAGAGTGCGTCTGTTTACTTTATTATGTCTATCTTTTCTGTTTTGTTTACAAGGAACACATTTAATCATCACACTTGCAAATTTCATGGAGTAAATTTAGTGAATGAGTTTTCACAGATATCCCACTCGACTTTTTTCGAAACACCAAACACTATCCAAGTGAGTGAGCCGAGCTACTTGCACGATTTGTTTCTTATTTTTACTTTACTATTTTCTGAAGTATATTTATTGCAGGTTGTCCCACACGAAATGAGTAGGTCAAGTGTTTCATTGCATTAAAATTTTATTTTTTGAATACATTTGTGTGATAAGTTGTGTATGCATTTTTCAGACAGGATAGTAAAGTTTCTGGGGTCAAAGGAGGATCTTTGCGGAACGGATGGATTGGTCCAAAAGAAGAAAACAAAGTGGAGTCACTTTAAATCGTACTTAAAGTTAAAAGATAGGAGTAGCCAGCAGTCGCCAGTCAACATAAATAAAGAAAGATCTGTTTCGAGTCCAAACTTGTATTTTGTTGGCTCGAATAGTCAGCCTTCTAGTAACTTTGAACAAATTTATGAAGAACAATCCAATCTGACGATGATTCCAGTGCCCGTAGCAAATCATGATAGCAACATCGAAGACAAGGAAAACTTTCTTTTTAGTGGACAGAAAAGCAAAAGGAATATTGTTATGGGGATAACGGCCAGCCGACGAGCACGACAAGCAGTAAGTTTGCATAAAATAGAAAATATTTCTATTTTTCAATGTTCTACTTTGTCGGATAAATTATATTATTACTATTACCCTTTAGTTGGCAAATGGTAGTGGTAAACCTAAGCAAGATTCAACATTGCAACTTGAAAGGCCAACCGCAAAGCCAAGAGAAAGCTTGGTAAAACGCGAAAACAATGGTGATCCAGTGCTAAAAAGTGGAAAGGGTAAAAAACCAATACCACTGCCAAGGACAATTTCGAAAGGTGTGAAAGGATCGGATCCTTTGAAAAATTCTGGTGACAACCCAGATAATAACGATAGATCAGATCACGTTCCACCAACTCATCTATCATTTTAGGTTACAAATCTCGTGGTGGATAGTAAGTATTTCTGATTGTGAGTAAGGCAAAAATCCCAAAAATAATTGAAAACTTTAATGCCATGTTTTCATAAACTTTTAGCGACCATACAAACGATGAAAATAGTCATATGGACTAATCGACTTGCAATAAATAAAATGTGTGTAGATTTGAATTTGAAACGATAGGTTTTTTATTTTATTTTGAGCATAAGCTTTATGAATTTTCGACGACACCTCATCTCATACGTATTTACGTAAATATGAAGCAAAGTAAACACTCGCGTGTAAATGATACGATGAGTTGGTGAAACAAATGAGTTTACACTTCAAATGGAAGTAAGAAAGAGTAAATAATATTTGTAATATCAGTAAGCACAAGCTTTGTAAGCTTGTATACATTTCTACCTGTGGACGTTTAGCACTTACAAATTGCACTAGGTACTCAGAAATTGTGATTTAAAGTAGTGAATGTTAAATGATAGCAAGCTTTTAAAATGCTTCTAAAAATAGCTGCATTCATTTTTTTTGGGATTTTCCATTGGGTTTCTGTAGTGCAGGTTTAAGTTAAGTTTACAGATTAAAGACAGACACATTTGTGTTAACACAACCAAATAGAAAAAGTTTACAAATGTTTTTGGGGGAATTAAGTGTACATTTTATCGATAAGTTGGACATTTAAACAATGGCATGTAAAAGTGCATTGCTGTTTTTTATGGTTGCTTGTTTGGTAATCGAATTTGGGACAGAATGCGTTCCGATTCAAGAAACGGTAAGATTTATAATATATTTTAATTTAACTAGTTTTATAAAGTAAAGGCTTGTAAGAATAATAAATTTTTAATTAGAATAGTGCAGCCAACAACGAAACTACTTTAAAAAGTGGAATAACCTTTGAGGAGAATTTGGAGGTGAAAAGCTGCTCAACTTTAATGTGCATTCATAACATACCCATTTGTTGTGAAGATTGGAATTGTCGAAATGAAAGTAAACTTTATAAAATTTTGTAGTACATACAACCATCAATATTTAGACAAAAAAAATTAATCTAATTGAAAATAATGTTATTTGTATGAAATTTGTAGTTTGTGAGTATCAACCATCAGACTGGGGCGGCGCCTAATCAAATCTCAAAGAACCCATCAAAATCATTCTCCAATTAACAAAGTAGTTGTAAACTTTGTAAAGTATTTGATCGGAGGTTAATTTTAATTATAGATTAGAACCTTAAAAGTTAGTTATTTTATTCTGGTTGGTTAAAAACAAGGAGATATTTTGTTTAATTGTTAATTTATTTGTTTTTGTAATAGAAATTGAAGTGTTTTAGAATTATTTATATTTTAAATTGTTTATCATAGTTAAATAAATTTTAAAACAATTGAGATCCAATTACAAAAGCGCTAATCCAGTCTATCAAAAAGCCTAAAATCAGTCGAGTAACTTTGGTTCTAATTTCATTCATTCTCCAAAAAAATGAAAAGTTGGCTGTTTTGCTTGTTTGTCTGTTTCCTTCCTTCAGTTCAGCTGACCATGATCAGCTGTGCAACCTGCATCTATAATCGAAACTCGAAATAAAAATTAAAGTTCATCATTTAGCAGTTTAAAATAAATTTAAAATATTGAGCATTAAGCGGTCATAGTCTGGTTGACTGTCTGTCGCAAATGACAACGGCAATACGTAAGTCTGATTGGTTTTTTTACTCTGAAATGTGCACTAATTGAATTAGTGGCATATTAAAATGTTGTTAATTAATTAATATTTTTAATGTTTAAGGGGGAAGAAGAGGAAGGGGACAATTAAAAGGGGAGGAAATGTCACGCGCTCCTGTAACTGAGGATGATGGGGTGAGAGTTGAGGTGAAGTGTGACCTGTGTCAAATGTCATTTTGGAAGGAAGACGAGCTAT
Source organism: Entomobrya cf. arborea Gr-Col-00668 (assembly GCA_034699025.1). Taxonomy (NCBI): domain Eukaryota; kingdom Metazoa; phylum Arthropoda; class Collembola; order Entomobryomorpha; family Entomobryidae; genus Entomobrya; species Entomobrya cf. arborea Gr-Col-00668. The sequence goes on along the minus strand of JAQIWN010000066.1, from coordinate 1,589 downwards.
TTGAGCATAAACTTAGTGGACATGCGGAATTTTATGAGTTTGAGTGTGGCCAGTGCGATGATAAGCTGTTTGGGAGGCTGGAGGAGTTGGAAAGACATTTCAAGAGTGTTCACATGTTGGGGGTAACAGGGGAGGAGGTTGCTGAGGAGGAGGTGAATGCTTTAGAAAGGGAGGTGGACAGGGTCAACGAGGAATGCACTGATGACTTGGAGGAGGAAGAAGATGGGGAAGGTGGAGGGGATCACTTTGAAGAGGATGGAGGAATGGAACTGGAGGACGTGGAGGGTGATGATGATGATGATGGTGGAGGTGAACAAGAAGGGAAAGGGAACACTTTTAAATGCCAGTTTTGTCCAAAGTCGTATCCGTGGAAGAGTGAACTAACGACTCATTTGAGGAGTCATAAGGGCGAGAAGCCGTACAGGTGTGAGGAGTGTGGTCAAGGCTTTTCGGTTTATAGGTCAATGGTGGACCATCAGAAACGGCATAACAAAAAGTTTGAGTATTTTTGTGAGGTGGTTGGCTGTGGAAAAGGTACGTACAAAACTGGTAAACTGGTTTAAAATAAATTATTTATTAGATGTTTGGAACAATTAATTGTATTTTCTCTGTGTGGAATTGTAGGATTTGTGAAGAAGCAGGACAGAGACAGACACGAGGTCAAAGGTCACGTGCCCCTTCATCTGCGCAAGGCTTTTAAAGAGAGTCAGTGCGACATTTGCGGGAAAAACTTTGCGAATTCGACCCACCTGAAAATACATGTGAATGCGGTACATGGAAATGGACCCGGTTATCCTTGTCATTTGTGTAACAAGTCATTCGGGCATCAGAGTAGTCTTCGAAGTCATCTCCAGTCCAAGAAGCATGGCGGCACCGGCCTCAGTTTCCGGAATAAAAAGAAGAATAAGCAGCAGCCCGACATCAGCAGCAGTACCACTTTGGACGGGATTTCGGATGGAGGCAACGGTAAATTAGGCTCCATTTCAGCAGCCACAAGAAGCAGCTCTGTCGCTGGAGCTTTACCAGTGCAGGGACCACCACCACACCCAACTATTTACCCAAATGCCAGTATTCATATGCAGTTCCCCCCGAATTCCCAGCCACAAGTGCCACCTCAAAGTATTCTTATTTTGGACCCAAGTCAAAGTCAGGGTCATCAAGGTCAACGATTTTCTCAAGAAAATGGCACAGGGGCAGTTATGGGTACTCCTTATCCTCATCATCATCCGCAAGGCAGTGTAACTTTACAAGATGCTTTTCAAATGGCTTTTGGGAATGGAGGTGGAATGATGAATGCCACCACCGGCAACACATTTTCTTGACATTTGTCCAAATAATTATTTTTATCACTAAAAGCCACACAATTTTAAGAGAAAACAGTAAAAAAAATTGAGAACATGTCATTTTATTTAAACTTTAAATACATTAATTAAGTACAATTACTTAATTATATTTCAAAATAAACTGCCTTTTTGTTGTTCATAAATTATGAAATGGGAGGTGGTGGTACTGACAATGCAAGTATGGGGGTGGCTAATCACCAATCCTAATGAAAAGTACGTTTTCTAATACAGTTTTGCATGCTGATT
>JAQIWN010000065.1:0-61800 GCA_034699025.1 Entomobrya cf. arborea Gr-Col-00668 | reverse complement strand
CGACAGACAGACGGACAGACTTTTCTCCCCTATCATCACCCATCGATTTTATAAAGTACCATTCTGGCACTTAATAAATGGTAATAGTAGTAAATCGCAGCACAACATTTTTTTTAGAATTTTAGAACTTAGTCGAAAAACAATCATACCCTTTTTTATTGCTTACTAACTCTAGTTGCCTTGCCGTAAATAACAGATAAATGTATACTTTTAAATTAGCACTAAATATTAAATTGTAAAGTTTGGTTAAATCTCTTACAAGTTACTCAATATATTATCTTGGATGCATATGTAATTGTATAATTGTATTCATTGTATAATAGTCCATTGTAGAAATTCTAGTACAATTTATTTTTCTTGTCTTTCTAAATATCCTTCGCCAATAATAATAATATCAATTTAATCAATAATTATTAATTAGCCATCGCTGCTCACATCTGATATAATTGATATCTGTAATATTAATTAGCTTCCTAATTAGCGCTAATTCTATCAACACCTTGTTCAGGTAACTACTTTGTTCTGTGTGTGTGCTTAAAACTGTATCTGTGCTTTTAAAGATGTTCATTTATTTATTTATTTTTACATAACTTTTAATCAATGCGTAAGTAGTTATTCATGTTTTTAAGGCAAAAGTTGAAATTTTCTTTAGTTGTCTTCTTACATAAATTTATTTATATCCAAGTCACAAAAAGTCCATTTTTTAGATAATAACAACAACAATCAGAGTAAAACACAGCAGTCAACTTGCTCAGCTCCTTAGTTTTTTTTTCTTAGTTAATCTAATTAGTCACCTAACTAATTTTTGAATGTATCAAAAAACCAAATAGTTTTTAATTTTTTGGCAGCAATAACCTTAAAATCTGTTAATTACATTAACTGTTATATAAATTGTATATTACTAAACAGCATAGCAGTAATAATGAATTTAGTTAATTGTTTTTCTTATAAGTTTAAAGTCAAGTCAGCAGAGCGGTCTCTTGAATTAATTATTTTTTGCAGGTTTTTGGCTGCCAATTTAAAACGCTAGCTAAAGTAACTTATTTAACATTTAAGTGGTTATGTAGATTTAATTAGTAGCGACATTTCAGATTTCTTAAACCCTTTACTGATGACCACCCAACTGACTTTAACTGCGGGTCAACTCACTGCGTACAAAAAAGTACGAAACAAGGCTTTTCTTGTGAAACTGGTCAGCTTGGAAAACTTAACTATCTGATATAATTACAATTAAAATTATCATGATAACATTTAGTGGTACGAGTAGTATGTTTTTTATGTCTTAATTAATATTTTGATACTTTGCCTATGATTTTTTCAGTAAAGTTTACTGATATTAAAAAACAACAAAATTTAATCCATTTTTCTTCTTCTTCTAGAACACATTATTATTATAGAAAGATAAGGTTAACTTTTTATCAAAATATGGAAGCAAATCAAAATCTAATCACTCACACATTTACCCATGTACGCAAGCACACACCCATGCATTACATTTTTTAACACGACATTTTAAACAAACCTGAATATCAACCTGGATAAAATTAAACCCTAACTTTTAACTAAATTTTTAAACTATTCTTCAGTCTCGCTAAAGTTAAAACTTAATTATTTATTTTTAAAAACGTTGATAATAATAATAGTAACAAGAGTTTTTACAATTTTCAAACAATTATGCTGCCTTCGCCACTGTAATGTGTGTTGCATTTAGCTACCACAATTCATTACTTCTCAAACTATTCAATTAAATACCTTTTTAGGTATGTGTACTTAACTAATTACAATTATCTAACTAATTATTACTCAAATATGTTTCTTTACATGGATGTGTGTCCATTTAAAACTGAAAAGCACTAAAACAAAAAAATACCTGTTTTTACCGAATGTACGTAATTATTATAACGATAGTTAATTAATTTCAATTAATTGTTGCTGAAGTTTTGCATATTGCGTACATACGTTAGCAAAAGCAAAGGTGTGTGATATCTGTGTCGAACTAATTCTTTAGCAAATTTAACTGTAGTTATAATCATTACATGGTGAAAAGAAAAGTTAAAATTTGTTGGTTTAGTTTTTGGCTTTTACTATTTTTGTTTCTTGACGAGGACGACGAATTGACTATTATGTTCAAAATACTTTTCATTTTTTTCTGAATTGTTGACTGGGTTATTTAATGATGACTACGAAATTTAATAATGGTTGGTTTTTATTTCTTGGTTGGGTAGTTAGCTAACTGCATTGTTAAAATCATTTATAATTATAACGATAACTAAAATTTATTCTACATTTTTGAGTTGCAAAAAGCTGCAATATTATTTTCAATAGCTGCCTGGTTTGCAAAATTTGTTTATTAAAAATCTGATTTTCCAAAGCTGCCTATATTCAATTTTGAAGCTGTTAATTTGACAAGTTGACTTTAATTTTTTTTTACATGTGGTGACATGTGACCTCTCTAACCATACCAACTCAAGGACAAATTTAGTAATAAAAAATAAAATGGACTAAACTTATTTAATCTAAACTAACTAACCTTAAAAATAAAGGTCTAACTATTTTTTCTACTTTCTAAGGTGACCCCCTAAAAAGGAGGCCCTATGTACATAAAGATGGATTAGCGTACAGCGTTAGCGTTTATAGCTTGCTTGTCACGCTCCACCTGTTAAATAGCATTCTTTCGGATTTCTGTTGTTCACAAATTTTTGGTGCCATTTTTTGGGTAAAAAAGGCAATTTGTGAGTCGTGAGTAGTACAATAAAAATTAATTAAATTAACAAACTAAGTAAATTAAATACATGCGTTAGGGTAGGATATAAGCAGTGCAGTAGTTTTTTTTAAAGCAAACTATAATGTGAATAAACAAGCCTAAAAATATATATATTCAAATAAAATGTAATTAACGTTATTAAACACCTTAAGTTTTAAAAATAGGAACTTGGTTTTTTGAAAAGCTGAAATATTTTTTAGAGAAGAAAAAACAAAATGGTTGTTTTTATTTTCTTCAGGACGCACCAATTATTTTTAGAATTTTTTTGTTGAAAAAGTTTGCTGATTCATGTTTTTGCAGAGAAAGCGCAGTAGTGAATGTGCCAGTGTCAAAAAAAGAGAGATGGAGAGAGAGACTAGATTAACTATTTTTAGTAATTATGGTAATTAATCAACCATTTCTTGTGGTAAAGCGGTATAGTTTTTAAAATTACGTAGTAATTGGTTAATATATAAATATATCTAGAGATGAGTCGTTAGAAAAGCCTTGCTCGTCTTTTCATGTCATTTCGGCGCCAACCAGGAAGTCGATAAAATTCTACCCTGGACATGTGGAAAATTGCGTCGAATTCAGCGTCGCTGAGATGTCTCTGTAAGAAATTAATCAAAGAAAAATGTTTATTAATTGGCATTCAATTATGAACTCATGGGCTATATAAATAATATTAAATTATAAAAATGTACCTCTAAATTATTGCGGTCCACATCCGCGGGCAGACGGTAGTTGGAGGTCATCAGTAAATGGTATGGATACACTTTGAGTGGTTCTGTAGACATGACCGGGGTCATATTTGGAAGGGAACGGCGAAGGTGCGGGCTTGCAGATGGGTAGCGGAAGCCACCTGTGTATGTGGTTGAACTTCGGATGTCAGCACCCTTCATAAATCAAAACCAAAACATTTATTTTACAACTTTACTTAATCAAAAAATAAAATATTTTTGTTCTTTTATTTCTGATTTACCAAAGCTCGTCGATCTGCTTCAGTGATGGATCCGGTGGAGACTTAAAAATTAAAATTAACAATAAACTTCCATCAAATATCAACTCTGTCATGTAATGACAAAATACAGTTTTGTATTTTATTCTCACTGTCTGAACGAGCACTACTAAACTCGGTACTGTGTGTCTTTTCTCCCATTGCTCCGAACGGGTAGTCCGCCTTTAAATTAAATTTCAATCAAAAAACACCAAAATATTAATACATTTTTTTCAATTTAGTCGCCATATTTATTTTTCTTCCAACCTCAATGCTAAAAATCTAACGTGGCGCATCTAATTAACTTTCATTATTTCACTCTAATTACCTTTAATTCACAATTATTTTTTAACCTTCATTTCAGTAAAACTGCATATTTTTTTCAATACTATTTATAACTGTATTATTATTTGCCTCGTTTCTAATTAACTATTTTATTTTCTTGCAGCAGAGGATGCACTAATTCTAGAATGATTCCCAAAAATTTTAAGCATACAGTCCCAAAAGCAATTTTAATTTAACCATCCCATTCGACATTAATGTCTCTAGTATCCCCACAAACTTTACTACAAATAATTTTTAACTCTATTTTTTCATCCCAAGCATCATCCCAACAAAGATAAACATATATTTTACACAGATTATAATTATAGCTACACCTCTACACATTGATAACCTTGCTTATTTATAGTTAACGTTTTTGTTTAGAGAAAGGGGCAAAAAGTTGGAGTCTTACGGTCAAAGCAGCTTGGCTGGAAGCACCACCAACACTGCTGAAGGTGTGAGATCTTGGAGCCAAAGTGTAGCCGGGTTTCGGTGCTTGCCTCAACGAGCTTACCACTAAAGTATCGAGATGGTCATTGAAAGGTAACAACAACAAATCTTGTACACGTCACACGTGACATTTTTTATACACATGAAACAGTAAATGGACCCCAGTTTTTTAACAGACTTATTTTTAGAAAATCGCCCACCCCAAAAACATCCCCTTTTTTAAAAATTGAAATAACTGTCATTTAAGAAAAGTAGTTTGGGTAGGTGCTCTGCGTTAACTACAAAAATTATATTTAGATAATAGCTACATACTCTACATACTTAACTTTTACACACGGTTTTTTACAATAACCAAGCTTATCTTAATTTTCTACTATGCTTTAATTATTTGGCTACACATAAGTCTTACGAATGTATATGTATTTCAAAATTTAACCCACAAAAAATTTATAGCAAATATTCAAAAGCCGTGCAAAAATTTATTTTAAAAATGCAATCCATATAAATCCATGCATAAACTAAGTAAATTAAGTCAATTAACTTTTTTTTACCACTCGAGGCAATTTCAAAAAAAATAAACTAAAATGTGATTCGGATTTTAGAGTGAAATAAATTATTATAAAAAGCAAATAATTTTTCTTCTTTAGAAAAAAATTGCAACACAAAAAAATAATACTTACAATCATTCCAGCTGGGCCACCATTTCGACCTGCTGCGGGTAACGTAGCAGATTTCAAACCATAGCCAGGTTTAGGCGCTGTTCGCAGAGATGAGACGACTAATAGTTTTTTTAATTCAATTCAAACCACACACCACCATACACCACATGCAAAATAATTTTTGTTAATAAAAAAAATAGTTTACAGACAAGAAATAAGAATTAAAAAAAAAGTTTCAAAGAAGGAAAAAACAAAGTCCTTTTTTGGTTTGATCAACCAAAGGTAAAATGAAAATGGCAAAAAATAAAATTGTGGAAAAAAGTCACTACTGATGGCATGCACAGTTTAAAAAACATAACTCTTTTGAAGATCACTAACATAAAAATACGATAGTTAGATAATATTGAAAAGTACGAAGGATAAAAAATCATGCATTTTAGGAAAAAATAGTGTTGTAATTCACAAAGCCAATTTTGGAAAGGATTATAGCACTGACAGAGAATGATTTTTAGGAGAATAGTATGAAAAAGGAATAATAAGAAAAAAAGACCCCGTTTTTTCCAAGTTTTCCCAAAAAAATGTACAACTGTATAAAAATGATTATGGGCTACCCCATTTTTTAAAGAAGGGTTAACGCACCATTGTAAGCTGGAATGGTACCAACGGACCGGCCGACAGATGATCTGTAGCTGGAACATCGATCAATTTCATCCTCTTCCCAGGGCCTTGGATGGTCCAAATTTCTAGATGGCGCTGTGTACAAATTGAAAAACTCATTATACTTAACTGTACTCAGATTATTGAAAGCGAATGTAATTAGACATATTTTAATGGTAGTTAAAGTAAAATATATATTTCATACAAGCATTGTGAGGCGAGTCATATCGCAACTTGAGTGCTGGCTCCTTAGCGGCGGATGGTGTGCGTGATGCATTGCGTGGGTCTAAATGTGACATTTTCCAAGCTCGGATTTTTTCCCGTTCCTTGACATTTTGAAGGAAGACCTTACCAATGCCCGTAGCTATTTTGGAGAGCTCTTCTTCCTCCTTTTTCAACTTTGGGTCATCTTCGGGCTTGAAAACGGTGTCAGTTTCGTCCTCATCTTCGGACGCAGACACGCCTTTCCAAGAGTCTGACCATCTTTTCCGCCGTTCTGTATGAAACATCAAATATAAATATTTAAATGAGGCCACATTTTTGGAGATGGAGATTTTTCGTTTTTTTGTGTTAATTACCTGGATCTGTGTATGGATACGGTGGTGCTGGAAAATCGTCCCTTTCAATTTTAGGCTTCTCATCGGGTTTCGGTGGTTTTGCGCCCGGGAAGTGAGCCAGTTCAATGGGCTCTTCATTATTCATGTGAGGAGACTTAGGTCGTGGGGTCTCACAAACCAGGTTTTCTACCATCGCCTTCATGCCACTCTTGGAGCCCTGTTTTGACAGCTGCAGTTTCGTCCTAGAACAGTTACTTGGTGGCCGATGGAAATGGGGCGAGGTAGGTGGTTTGTCATAGGGATCGATCGGTTTTTTCAAGTAGCCATGGGTAGGCTCCGCTGTCAAATAGCTGTAGGTGTAGATGCGAGTAATGTCATCCCCGTAGGGAGACTTGTACTCGCGGAGAATTAGCCCAGGGCTACTCGTCCGATATCCAGAGTACTGTAAGTCCAAACACAAACTGAGTTAGCTCAAGCCTCAAACACAATAGCCCATTAAGCTTCTTCGTCGTTTCATACTCTTGACGTGGCTTAATAAAATCCCATGCCGTTATTCATAAGTTAGCGGTGGATTAACATTTCAAATTAACGGTGCAAATAAGTTTCCTCTTTAAAAGAATTTTCCCCTCGAAGTATAATGCTACATTTTCGTCGTAACTAAATAAGACCCAACTCAAACAGTTTCAATAGTGAAATCCGCAAGAACGCCCCCCCCCCCAAGTAATTGTTATTTGTTTTAAATGGCAAAACAGTTAAAATGACTGTTGAACGGTGACGCAGAGTTAAAAGCATTGAGTCAAAGTAGCATTTTTTCTAAATATATAGCCACGCTACTTTAATGTTAACTTAACCACGTTTACACCATTATGCATGCTTGGTAATATAAAAAAATACAATTGGCAATAAAAATGCTATTGTATTACAACTTATAGGAAATTAACATGGGCTTGATTTCTTGGGGTAAAATGAAACGCTTTAATTACACAAGCTATCATTATTTAATTTTTCAGCCAAAAATGCCAACCAAGCTCGTCATTAAAAATACTCCATCAAAAAATAAATGGAATTGTTGATTACACACTAAATCAGCACCACAACAAATGACAAAAAAATGAAAAATATTTTATCAAAATCAAATAAAAATAATCAAATAATTAATAATTACCAACCTTACGATTCAAGCTGTTAAATGGCGAGTACAAAGAGCCATTTAGCGAAGGGGTTCGCGAACGTAAAGAAAACTATACGAAACCAACCAAACACAAATGATAACAATAACTGATAAAACTAATAATAAATCAAAAATAAAATTACAACAAACTTCAAAATATATTTTCTTAATTTTAAAATCTATAAAATCAACTATTGAAATAAATTATTTCAACTACTTTTTATAAAACAACAATGCACACACATGCATTTGTAAAAAAAACTTTAGTTATTATATTTTTTGGAAATAATAGTTAATTTTCACTCATTATCTAGCTTAAAAAATCAATCCAAACAAGCTTCAAACATTATTAGTTTCTTGTCTCATCGTCTACATACTTGTGTTTCAGAAACGGAACAGCTATGATCCAACTTTGAGTCTGGCCGGTCCTCAACAACAATGGGATGTCCATTTTCAACAAGTCCATTGAGCACGGTCCCGTTTTCATTAGGCCCTGGACCGCATCTAGGATGCCAAATGGCAGTCCCCTGCAAATACATTTCTTCTCCGTCCCCAAAGGGATCTCCGCACTTGGTGCAACGAGCGCATGTTGGGTGAAAGTGATGGTTATCACCGGCCTAACCAAATCCAAACGATCATTTTAAAAATTGTGCCACTTTGTTTATTTTACAGAAAAAAAATCTGTATCATTTAATTCCGCTTTTTACCTGAAGTACTTTGCCAGAGATGAATCGATTACAATATGCACACCTCACACCAAAACTTTTCTGATAGTCCTTTTCACAGTATGGAACCCCATCCCTTGTTATTTGAGCAATAAAAGAGCTTTTTCAAAATTTTACCTTTCATTTATACTTAAGTTATAAAATCCACTCACTTTCCCATATACTCTCCATGTAATATGGTGTCACAAGCTTTACACTTGAAACACCAAATGTGCCACTGCTTATCCAGCGCCACCAGAGCTTGCGCGTCCCTCAACTCTTGTCCACATCCAGCACAAGCTTTACCACAACATCAAAATATGTACTTAAATTAGCTAATCAATCTTTAGGCTAAAAAAAGCACAAAAATCACTGTTTTCTTTCTCTCTCCCTTACGTGCATTATCTGGTATGGCAGCAGGTGTGGTAACTGAGGTTTGAATTGGCGAGCCATGTCCAACGGGAATACTAACACATCGTTGGCAAAGCACTTCCCTACCAGCGACAGTCACTTTAGCTCCCGTGGGGAACGGCTTGCGACACCGGGCGCATGTGAAACAGGCTTGATGATACGTATTTCCTAGGGCCGTGACCACTTCACCCTCGACATACCTGCCGCAGGCACCGCATTGGGTGCCCCAACGCTGCTGGTAGTCCGAGGTACAGTAGTAGTCACCTTCGTGCAGGAAGAAGCCGCCTTGTGCCAAGGAAGACCCACAGACTAAAAACCACGCCCAAATAATTAGCAATTCAAAAAACTTATCTTTTAAATATACACAAAATAGCACAAATATCGTCTCCCTCAGTCTTGCCACATTACTCACCTTTGCATTTGAAACAGGCAATATGGAAATATTTGTCTTGAACTCGAAGCACTTCTCCCGAACATTTCTTTTTACAAGCTACACAAACTGTTTTACCTACACCAAAATAAAAACATTCAAAAATTAGAATTTTTACGCAAAGATTTTTTTCTGAAATTTCAAAACCTTATCAGCATTTTTCCAAAATTATACCATAAAATTTTTCATATTCCTCTTCAAAAATATACGAACAAATCAAATCCATTTTTTTAAATTTTATGAAACAAAGAAGAAAAAAGAACCAACTTTAGTTGTTTTCCTGGTTTATACAACTGAAAATAAGTTTTTTGACGAAAATCATATCTTCATCCCAAACCAGAAAAATTATCCATACATTTGTATTTATATTCCATACAAAATTTATATTTCAGAGAGACGTTCGTCAGCAATAACCATAATCATTAAATCTTATAGACTGAGACACAATTTGAATAGAAATCGTTTGATTTTTTTCCAAGACGAGAAAAATCGACTTAATGCCTACATGAAAATGTAATGCTTCTCCAGTTCTTTTTATTACCATCAACCACGCACAATGAATAATGTTTTTAAAACAAACAAAAAATATATTATTTGATATACTTCTGTGTCTGTAAAATTACCAATCAAATTCCTCCTCCTGTCATTATTATTATGAGGATCATCCCCCAACTGATTAAGATGAGTTTGGGATCCCCTCATTCTCCTAAACGGCAGAGTATCCTCCCCCGCAACAATGTGTCCATTTTTAATAACAACATTAATACTCTTATCTTTTGCATCCAACTCGTACAGCACAATTTCCCGTTGACTACTACTTGTACTACAACGGCTACTCCTTCCCCCACCCCCATAGCCCCCACTCCCACTACCACCCCCTTGATCACTACTGTTCCCACTAGTAGGGGTGGGGGTTTGTGGGGTCATCCGATGTCCATTACTTCTACTCATTGAACTATTTTTATGATTGTGGTAATCTCCTCCATTGTCCATACAGTCAGCAGTAGACAAGTTTACACCATTTGTTGAAATTTCTGTCCTCATTTTTATGAGACGGGTTATTGGCAACGCGACAGTGCAGCGGTGCTGTTGGGGTAAATGTTCACTTGAGTCACTTTACTAGTTTAATGACATTGTTCACTATTATTCCGTCCACCAAAGCACCACGCACCAACTACAACCGAAATAACTGCACATTCCGCTAATTATCTGTTTTTAAAGGAGGATCTTCACTAATTAGCACTTTTTCTGGTATGCATGCATGTTTGTATGTTAAACGATAAAACAATGAAAAAAGCTTGAGCTGAGCATGAGCACCGCACTCCACCCTCACCCTAAAACCCTACCTACATACCTCTCTGCTATTTACTTTTTTAACCATTGTTGCATTTCATTACTCATTGTTATGCTACCACGGCAGCAGCATAGCAGCTAAACAAAGTTGTTTCAAGTTTGCAAGGAAAGGATTGTTTGTACGCTTTGTGTGAGCGCAGTGCGCACACGACGACAAATGATAATAATTTCTCTTGCTAAATAGCTACCATCATCACTTCACCAAGTCAGTTTAGTATACTGAGTACTTTTTTTGTTGTCAGTGACAATTTTTTCAGAGAAAAAATATTTCATGGACAAATGAAGATTTTTTTTCTGTAAAAATAACGAATTCTGCAAACAAGCCGTTGTCTTTTTTTTTACATATGCTTTTGACTGTGACTTGCAATAATACAAAAATGTGTGCCAATTGGAAACTTTTTTTTGACAATTCATTTTCATTAAGCGAATAAAAAAACCACACGCATACGGTTTTTGTTTACTGACTTGACTGAATCTGTTTGAAAATGTGTGTGCATGGTGCAGATCCTTGAATAAAAAATATATATTAGTATAATATGTAGGTTATCAAAATTAGATGTGGTGGCTGCATAAAAATTCTTAATAGACTTGTTTTGGTAGTGGTGCGGAGAAATGCGCGTGCTTAGAATAATAATAGAAATGTACACAATGTACAGCATCAGCGGCGTAAAAATAGAAACAATTGATTATATTCAGCAAAAGGCAATTTAAGCTATCCACCCACGCACACACTAATTAATCCCTTCCGTTTGCCATATATACTCTCAAAAAATAAAAATTATACACCTGTCGCTTGTCATCATCATCTCAGCGTCATCTTGACTTGTTGAGCAACAAAAAAAACGTTTCGGTATGTCACTTTAAAGGAGAATGAAATAGAAAACGCACACACGTCACGTGTGATGAGGAATTTTTAGTTCATGTATCAAAAATCAAGGTCGTTATGCTACTTTTATATAAAAAAGAAACAAAGTTTTGGTATAAATAATACAGGTAAAAACATTAATATTCATAAAGGCAAGATGATATGATACGATACGATATGACGGTGATGAGATTGGATAGTAATTATATTTAGAAAAAATATAACCGTATTTAGTAAATTTTTAATAATCTGATAATCAAGGTAAGCTTGAAGCTATATGTTTCATTGTATCTCTAATGTAAGGTCACTTGCCAAAGTCAAAGGTGAAGAAAAAAAAGATTAGATTATTTTTTTCAAAAAAAAACTAGTTTCTTTTTAATTCAACTCAGTTATGTGACATTTTTATATCCGGCTTTCTAATAATAACCATAAAGCATGAAAAAAATATGATATGAACGTACGAACAACTTTGTTTTTCTCATTGTGAAATTTTTTTTTCAAACTAAAAGTAATCAGCGAACGAGGTTCAACAAAACATGAAAAACTGCGGGGGTGGGTGACATGACAACTACAAACTATTATGCATGCAAAATGGACAGCAATAACATCAAAATCTCAGAGATTTTCTTGTCTTCACAAATAATATTTAAAACTTTACCAACTCTTAGATTTAGCAAAATAAATCCTAAGACCAATCACTATTATCGTTATCACCAACGCACTTTAATCAATTTCAAAAAAGTTGCACCAGAATACATTCCCTATTAGGTATAAAAATTCTTATGCACACATAATTTTTCCTTCCTGAGATTCCACACCACACACACATTCACCACCACCACCGGTCTGTGAAACAAATTCAATTTACAAATTGAAACTACACAAACAGAACAAAAACTCTAACTTGACTTGACTTTAACTTGACTACTGTTTTGAAATTCCTGCACACTATTTGCAATCCACTTCTTCTGCAAAAGGTAATAAACTGTACTGCAAATTATTATTTTTACGAAACGAAGAATAACCACCATGCACACATCCCGTCGTTGCCGTTTGCCATCATCCTCGTCCGATCACAATACAACAAAAAGACAAGACAGCACGAGAGAAAGGGTTTATACCAAGTAGTTTTGGTATTGCTTTAAAAAACGTGTGGCATGCATAAATAAAAGAACTCTCGACTCAACATCAACTCAACTCGAAACCATAGCGCACTCAACTCACATTAACATCGCATACTTATCTTGATGTTGATGACTATGACGATGATGAGATGATAATATAAAAATGTAATAATACTTTAATATTATGTACGTTTGTATATTCATAATATAAATATGTATACATTACATATTTACATGCACTAACCAGGCAAAAATTAACAAAGCGCATATAATAAATTATGGGAATATTTTTTTTCTCTTTCGTCTTGTCTAAAAAAAATTTTGCCAAAAAATATATACAGCGAAAAAAAAACACACGTAACATAACATACCTTATCCTCTTCTCATCATCATCCGTTTCCTATCAAATTAGAAATACTTTTTTTTACATTCTCCAAAAAAAATTACTCCCAACCCAACAACTCGGCACTCGGCACCAAACAATAAAATATATATTTTGTTACATAACCCGCAAAAAAATTGTCTACTGTTTATGTGCATTGCAATTGTATATGCCTGCTACACTTTTTTTCAATCCTGAGGAGATAATATGCTCTCATCATTATGATGATCCTCGTCCTCCTCTCACAAAAAAAATACATTGTAAACCAAGTAATACCATCATCATATCAACAACATTCATCCATATTATTATTATCATTTTTTAAAACATTATTACATTGTTATCACCACTTTGCATCTATTTTTTTATTGTTAGAGTTACACTTGGCAAAAATATATTTGGTATGTGTGACTTTTTGGTTTTTTGGTGTCCTGTAAATACATTACATGATTATGATCTGTAACAACGTAACTCAATACCTGTTCATTGTTTTACCAAAAAAATATATCGGAGAATTATTTTTCTAAAAAACTATATCTCGTCTCTAAACACCCCAAAAAAAAATTACCAACGCGTGACAGCGACACCAACACCCGCAAAAAAAGCTAATTGTAATCTAATCTGACCAAAATGGACGAAAAAAATGACACAACCGAAATAATAATAATTTTTGTGTTCAGGTCAGTCAAGTCAGGAGGATGAAGAAAACGACAAGCATATCAAATTACAATATAGCACACAAATACATGTGGATATCGTCATGACAACCAACAAATAATATACTGTTGAGCTGTCTGTTTTTTTTCTGTTGTGTATTTCAATGGAAATTGACACCTGAGAACGGTATATTTTTTCACGGTAACAAAATAAAAATTTGATACATAGCCTGTTTTTTTATGCTGCTACACTGCTCAGTACTAAAAATTTCAATGTTTTATTTTATTGTTCGTTTCACACATTTGCATACACACTATGATTACACATGCTGTGCTAGCTGACCACAGGGATAATAACCACAGAAGTCTAAATTTCACAGGATGATATGATGTGAAGATTTTTTCAGATGAAAAGAGTTTTTAAAAAATTTCACTGAAAATCCAATCCACCAATTTGGTTCTACTCACAAGAAGAGAAAAAGAAGAAGATAGCTTAGCAACTCAATAGTAAAGACTGTCAAGTCGCAGTCGGCACTACTCCACAACTCAAAACTGAACTGACTTATCACACAAATAACGACATGAAATGACAGACACACGAGCCGAGTACAACATAAGTTTTCTAGTATTTTTCCTGTATTGCAAATTGCAAATAATAATGTTTTACTGCACACACACCACACACACAGGTTGAAGAGGAGAGAAAACAACACGTCAATATTTGAGATGATGATGACGATGAATATGATCCATTATTGTCATCATCATCGATTTATGTGAGTGTTGTGTTTGTGCTGTGTTTACTGACAAGGCAGAAGAACTAAAGACAAGCTTTACTCTGAGAGTATTGCAAGTTGTGAGTATTGCATATAATAATGTGGTGTTCCCTTGCACAAATTTTGCATTTTGCACACAGGTAAAATAAAACTGAATGTGTCGAGTAGAGAATCGAGAAAGTCTGATAATACTGCACTCTTATGAAGCTCAGCTCATACAAAAAACTGCACTTGACTTAAATATATTCTGATACAAGTGGTGGTGATGATGTTTTACGTGTGAATTAAAAAAAAAACTTTGAGAACATTAAAAGGGGAGTCTACATGTCAGGGGGACTGATGTGTAGGGGTTTTGTATCCAAACAAATAGTGTGGATCTTTTAAATAATTTGATTAGGTATTTAGAAATGTGCAGTGTAAAATTAGTGCAGTGTAGAATAGATTGAGATTTAGAGTTTTTTTTTTTTGAAAATTGTAATTACAGAAGGGTAATTATAGTAACATGTTTATGTACTAACAATTACTGGGATTTGAAGGAGGAAGCGCTTGAGTAAACAAAATTTTTAAAATGAAAACAATCATTCATGTAGTAAACTACATTTAAAGAAAATGTTAACTTTTAAAAAGAACAAGTTTGAGTGGTGTATGTGTGCATAAATAATTTTTATTTCTTTCGAAATCTAATTTAAATCTCAAAAGACACATAAGAGAGCACTAACAAAACTTAAGTTATTCTTTAGGAAAAAAAGACACCATAATTATTTTACTAGAGAATGAATCATTAAGTCAGGTAGTAGTAAACAAGTAACAAAAAATTCCGTTTAAGATTTTGAATATATCTCTTTGTAATCTTTTATGTGTGTTGTCTTGATTGTTACTATCATTATCTTTTTTACATGTTAAACAATTGAAATACGATGGATGATAAATGTTTACACGCACGCTTTGCTTTTTCTTGTGCAAATCAAGATGTTTTCTTTCAATTTTCTATGATAAATTGACGAATTAGTTTTGGGTAATTTTTCACATGGGTATTTTTTATGAACATTTAGACAGTACATGTATTTGTTTGTTTAATCACTTTTCTTTTTGTTGTGTTTTATTGTTTTCGAAAAAAGATGTCTTTCTTGTAAAGTAGAAGATATTTAAGAACAATACATTTTTTCTGTGAGAAAGACGCGGACCGAAGAGGAAATTGAGAAAATAGTACACTTCAATTGTTCAATTGTCAATATGATAGTTAACTTCACTTTAAAAAAATAAAATCACAGGTATTAAAATTTGCTATATGTGTTCGGTTTTAACATACTAATTTCTTTTTTGGCTATTAACCCTTTTCCCTATTTAATTTTTTATTTGCTGTTCGAAAAGTAATTTTTTAAATATACATTTAAACTCATGTCAGAGTAAACCAGGTAAAGTAAAGTATGACAATGAAATGTTCATCGTCTTGTTGTTCATGTAGCTTTTCAAAATAATCGTGAGAGTCAAGTGATGATTTTTTCTTGAGAGAAGGGTTTATTTGATGATGATTTTTATGCACTTTTAAATATATAGATAGATAGGTATACTAAATGAATGCAATTTTTTTCGATGTTCCCTATCGTTGTCGTCCTCGTCTTTTTGCAAAACTGAACTGAATGCATGTTTATCTTCCGTCTCTTGTCTTGTGTACTACATGCATGGACGCATTTTTTTTTCGTGGCGGAAACATCATCAAATGTAATACAAGCATGAAAAGTATATATACATTCAATATTATTATAATCTGAATAGTCATCAAATAAATGGGCTTTGTGCTTGGCTATTGTAGTACTTTTTTGTGTATGGTGGTCTGGTCGCCATGCCATTTAGTCGTAAAATATTTACAAGGCAAAAACCGTCCTGTTTTCTTGTAACAGTCAATTGTTTTTTAGTTCAGTTTGCATTTTACCCGGTTACATGATGGATGGGTGGCGGCTCAGCCAAGTCAAGTTAGTAGAAAAAAAGAAGGAGAGAGAATAAAAAATGATGACTTATGTGAGTAATAATGGGATGGGGAATAGATGAATAGAGTGAAAGAAAACAATGAAGGAAAAGTTGGCCATGGAGATATTAATCCTACGAAAGAAAAATTCTAGTAATCCAATATTATATCCTATTTGCCACATTCAAACACAGAGACAGACATGCATTTTGGGGATTTTTCTTAGCCGGGCACTGAGCAGGCATGTTAACATGCCATCCACTATTCACCCGGGATATAATAATGAGAGACAATGCAATAATGAATCATAGTCATGCTTCCTTCCTTTCCTTCCCGACAAATAAAATGGGCTGACCATCGATAACACACACAAAAAAACGGAGAAAATTTGAGCTTTTTGAGAGCTTCTTGAGAAGGGAAAAAGAAAGGGTTGAAATAGCACACATACATTATCAGCAACATTGCATTGCATGTCAAGTGACTATAAAGCACAAAAACAGCGTGATAACGACACTGATAAAAAACGGCTCTTTGAAGAGTTTAATAGTTTTCTGTATTTCTAAAATAAAATGTTTTTAAAGTGAATTTAATTAAATAACCTAGATATAATTGGTTTGACACGGTATAACAGATTATTGATTGAAAATATATTTCGTATTTTTCGATTTATTTTGAAAAAAATATTTGGTTTTGCTATCTTGACACACATTTAGTTTTTGTGTATCAAAAAAGTGAAATCATTCAGGAGTTAAATTGCTGCATAAGTTTACACACAGAGTGCACTGTGAATTTGACACAGAAAAATAAAAGGACGCTCGACGCTCTCTGCAAAGTGAACTTTTTCGTGAACCATTTTAACCGCATGAAAATCATGACTTGAAGATTTTTAATCGTGAAAAAAAAATATTTGATGACGATACTAAAGTAAAATAGCCTATCATCTTCTCAAATACTTTGCCTTTTATCTTTAGTTCAAAATAAGTACTTATCTTACAGCCAAGCCAAGTCAAAACATTCAAGAAACCACTTAAATATGTAAATGCATTTTTAACCCTTTCATAAAAAAACTTTCTCATAGCTTTGCACAGTCACACTTCATTTGATCTGATTACGAGCTTTTGAGAATGAGATTTGTTCACGATTTTGTGTAGAAAATCAAATGATGCACTACAAAGATTACTTTTTATATTTTTGATTTGGTTTATTGACTAGACATGATATGATGAGATCACATAAGATGACATGTCATGTCATCATTAATTTAGAATCTTTTTCTTTCCCCCGCCTTCTCCCAAAAAGCCTAAAGCTTAAAAAACTCACATCATGATACCCATCATCGTCAATCGTCATCATCATCATCATCCGTTGTCCTAATTAAACAGATGAACTAATTAATTTTCGCTTTTCTTTCATTTTACCTGTATATCATATCATATCACAACAATTATTGCTTGAAGCTTCGTTGTATTGTATTTGATGAGCATATCATCTTTCTTTCTGCTGCTTTTCATCATTTTTTTCCATCACGTCATACCTTCACCGCCATAAACCACAAAATCCATCACTTCATTAAAGCCATCTCACCATTTCTCATCATCATCATCATCTTCAGCCTTTCCACTCTGACATTTTCCTTTGTGTTCTCAATCTAGTAAGTATTATGAAAACTGACGCTGTTTTGGCAAGTTAGGAAATTCATTATTATTGCTGCTATTATTAAACCTGACAAGAATACTTTGTGTTTTTTTTTTCCTCTTTCGTCTTCAGTTCTTTTGATGATGATTGTATTGCATTGCCAAAACGGAACCACGCCCCACTACCAAACCGAAATACAAAAGGTACTTGGACGAGAAAGTGAGCAGTTGACTCCCAAAGAATCTTTCAGATTTACTTTGTTTTTTGCTATTGGATTTGTTTTTTTAACTTTCCCATCAAAATATAATGATAGGTTAGGTTTATTTAACGTTCCCTGTTCCCTGCGGTCTAATTAGAGAATCGTGCTAAACATGTTAGATTTAAAAAAAAAATTAAATATTCACTTCACTATCAATAAAACTGAAAAAAAACGGAAAGAGCTTAAATAACATTTTGTGCATTTACACCCAAAGGCTAAAAAGTAAAGAGAGGTTGCATGACAATGTATTAATAATACACATGTCTGTCTAAATGGCTTTTTTGCTAAAGGCAGTCTTGATAATAATCATATCGTAAAAGGTACTTCAATTTGAGAAGCATTTAAATTTCTTATTTTAGTCTCACGTTACCCCTGAAGGTACACTTAGTAAAATACAAAAGCAACAATGAAAAACAGTTAAAATTCCTTAATTTTGTTTGGAGGTCAAATTGATTGTTTTGTAGCCTTGCGCTCGCCTCTCGCCACACCAAAAAAATAAAAATAGTGTGAATACCAACCTTGAAAACAAGCATGTGGTTTTTATTATGTAAAAAGGTTAAATAAAACATAAACATAGTAAGAACACTATTTACTATTTACAAATGTGCCATAAATGAACAAGAAAAAAAATGTTTTAAAAAATCTGCCTCTAAACGGATAGATTCCACATGCAGCCAGGCAAGTGGAACAAATATATCGATTTCTTTTTTTCAGGAAAAAAAGTAGCTTGTTGATGACCCGTTGCAAGAAGCGTTGCCTTCCTAATGTATTTACATAAAGTGCATGCAAAACTCGTAGACAAATGTGTGCATAGCATATGGAATGGAGACTTTGGAGAAAGTTAATGGACTTTTTTTTGGAAGAGGAAAATCAAACAAACAACTTTTATTTGACAGTAGTCCCATAACGAGAGAGCTTGAGAATATGGAGCTCGATAATGAAGTATTAATGGACAAAGTCATTATTGTCATGTCAAAAAGTATGTCACGGAAAATAAAGCGTGCAGTTCAGTTCAGTTCATTTCGGACAAGTTTTTACCATGAAAAAAAAAGAAAGTGAAAAGGAAAACTATAATAATTATCCAGTTTACAATGTTTTCCTTGTTTTTTTTTCAACAAGACTGCTTGTTTGTCTAGTTCTGTTTTCTTATGAATAAAACCATTGTACTCCTTGTTTTGTACCACTTTACTTTCAAGTGGTTTATGCGCTATTTATGGACTTTTAACCCTTTTATATTTCAAACTGCAACAGCAGCAGCGGCAGCAACATGATCAGTTCCAGACTTTATTATGTAAATTATCATCTATCACTTATCATTTTATCAGGAAAATGGATAATCCCTTTTAGCAGCAACTCAAACACAATCAAATCATGTGATCAGATCACCATCGCCATCCAAAAGTAATCCCACAAAAGCCATGCGGAACATTTTTACTTGAGAGAACATCGAACAGCTCAATGCCACGCCATGCCAGTGAGCCAACATATTCATTAACCAAGTCAGCTTCCGTTTTTTCATGACGATGACCAGAAGAAGAGAAAAATGTATACATTTTTTTTCTCAAGTAGAATAAGTAGCAGTAGTAGCCATAATATTTTTATGGTTGTTCTAGGAACTATTATTTATGATGTAAATCTTAATGCTAAAGAAAAACAGAAGATCAGATCAGATCGATGGAACGATATGAAAAACGATGTGGTTTGGTTATTGCAGTGCAGCCAAGTAAAAACCCATTTACTCTATATTTCATACCTAATAAACCAAACAATTCAAGTCAAGCTAACACACAGAAAGCAGAGAGAAGTACTAGTGTACTAAAGCAGCCATATAATGATTGCGATTGCATGGAAAACAAAAGTTTGACCTACTAAACTAATAATAAATGAAGAAAAACTCTGTTGTGTTTTGTGTAAGGGCTAAAAGTAGAGGAGCTATATAATATATTGTATATATGTACATATTATTATGTATTTTTACTGCTTCAAATCTACTGTGCAATATGGACATGGACAAAGTAAAGTAGCCCATTTATTTTTATTATTTGTTAGCCAAAGAAGTACAGCTTTACTTTGCTTGTTGGATATATAGTCATAGTCGGGTGAATTGAGCTGAGTTTACTTTACTGCATCCTGCATGTCATGTCATAGTCATGAATACGGTTTTTAGACACACCTACTACAACATAGCAAGCGTGCATATATTTATGTAAAAATAAATTTATGTGAAAAGTTATATAATTTGTTCTTTGCATGCTGCCGCCATCATCACATCATCGCCACCACCACCATCATCGCATCGGTCTCTTATGAATTTGGAGAGAGAGATGAAATAAAAATTGGAATTGGAAGCTTTAAAATTTAAATGCCCATTCATGAAATATATTGTAAATTTTGTCCACTAATTAACGTATAGCCTGCGGCATTTGGATACTACTGACAACTCATTCATCCATGCGATAAATGGTAGTATACTATATACTATAGTCATAATCATCATCATCATCATTGGCATTTTATCGTATGGCCCATTTTTATTCCTAGCAGAAAAATAGATGAAGTGTAAACAAAGCTTGATCTCAACTCTCTCTCTCTCTTTCAACTGATCTTCTTTGATCTCACTGGATAAAAATATGTTAAGCCAAAAAACGCGTAATAACAAGGCATTTAGAGGAATGTCAACTGTGTCATTTTTTTCAAAAAGATAAATCTGTGCAGTCGTGTAAAAGGCACGCACATGTACATTGTACATGCTTTATTTGCACGCATTTACTCTCAAGTTAAATATTCATAAAGTGATGTACTTTTTATTTGTTTGTTGTCTTTAGTGTCCAGCTATTTTCATATTCTCGGCCTGTATTTGAGAAGATAAGGTTGTTTGCTTGTTTAGTCTTGTTGAATTATGCTACGTGTATTTGCAAGTATGGAAAATGAGATCACCGCCATATTTTGCCATTATGATATTTTGACATGACATGAGATGATCTTGTACTTTGGTTTATAAGTTATATGGATGTACATTACGTAAGTACACAAATATGCCTAAGTACTTTTTAAATGCCTTTTTTCTGAGGCTTCACTGTGCGCTCAGTGCGCTGTTCATTTTATTATCCGTCAACAGCCTTTCTATCCATTCATCCGACAAATGCCTACAGAAGAGATAAAAAAAGTAGAGCTTTTCACACAACCTAAAAAAGCCTATAAAAAGACCACGAGGAGTAGAGATATACACATGAATGTGATGACATCATCCTGGAACAATAAAACCAGGCACTAAAAAAATAAACTCGTAAAGCACCCAGCATCATACTAAGCATGCATGATGTTACGTAATAATCATAAAGGAAAAATAAATTGTGTTTGGTTTTTGGTTTTGGTATCTTTTTTCGTTTTAAATATAACACAAAAGAATTTTTTTTGGCTATTTTGAGATGATGAGAATGTCACCAAAGTCATTAGAGAAGAATGTTCGACATTTCCCGTTTTTTGCTCCATATCATTTAATAACTACTCATCATTGTCATCATGATCAACATCAACGTTTGTAATCATAATCACGTGGCGCCATAATAATAATTTGATATTAATGCATTTATTCATGCATGGTTGATTCTTTACGGTTATGGCACACCAATACCATAACCAACCACTATCGTATCGTAACGCAACTCAAACCATCCATCCTCGTTCGTTCCGAACAAAACGGTCCGATGAAAGTCTGTTGTGCTGATGTGATGCCATGCAATTTTCCTCTAAAAGAAGGATAACAAATGGCATGCCAATGCCAACATTTCAATTCAGCAAGCTTCTCTCTCTCTCTGAGACCACCGAAAGATAAAAAGGTTTAGTTTTTTTGTGCATACACTTACTTATGTCTAAAAAAGACAAGGACGTCAGTTTAGTTACGTAACATTTTAGATGATGATGATGATGATGATGATTATAATGAATTATGAATTAGCAAGTCAAAGTCTGGAGTAGAGCTTCAAATTGATTTGCAATTTATTTGCACATTATTTATGTGGAGAAGTATAGTTAATTTTTTTCAGTCAGACAAAAAGTTATTTACACACTCATAAGCCATCAAATCATAAAAACTGCACATTCCAGTAAATTTTCCCCATAGCTTAAGCTTACCACACCACATACATTCAAAACGTTATATAAATTATTCAACGAGTTGCAATTTGCTATCTTTATAAAATATCTGTTTGAATGTGAATGTAGTACCACATTGCAAAATGGCAATGATGATGTCATTTTCTCTCTCTCTCTCTCTCTCTCTCTCTCTCTTCTCTCTCTCTGGGCACGGCTCGTTCACCATAGGAATTTGCTAATGTTATTCAATTCAGTCAACTACTCTGGTTTGATTATGTTTTACTAACTTATTTTTCTGTTCTGAGTGACTCACAGCTCACCTGCGTGCATACTTTTACATGAATAAAAATTCAATCGAATGAGAATTCAATTGAACATACACAGGTAAGAATGCTAACACACCTGTAATTATGTAAGTTGTATGTTTGTATGTGTCTGAATGTGAGAGGGTTACATTCAAGTGGGGTACACGCGCAATTTATACCTATGTTAAAAAATGTTCGTGTGCATGCTTGCACATAATAAATGTAGGTACATTACATTTGCAATGATACAAAATCATTATTTAAAAAAAATTGTAATCTGATCATAATCAGGTGACTTCTTGGTTTGGTAATTATGATGATGAGGATACTTTTTTAATGTAAAAGTGCATTTACAATGTAGCAACTTGTTTTTTAGTTGGGTTGTTGGGTATACAAACATCAGTGCAAACTACTTTTTAAATGTATGTCTATATTTATATTAAAAAGGTAAATGGGTATGATGTTACATATTATGTACATATGTAAAAAGGAATTAATATGGCTACTTTATATGATTATATTTGAATTGAATTGATTTGAATTTTTATTTATGTAATATGCTGTCTATATTGTACTATTTCATTGGATACATTTTTATTTTTTAAGAAATAAGTTATTACATCTTCTTTGTAATGTATGTCATCAAGTTATCAAGTTTTGACTTGATGGGGATATAATGATGGCTTGGTGGATTTGTCACTTTTTTGTCAGGAAGTGAGCAAAGGAAACAAATAAGAAACCTCATTTTGTACTTTTTTTATGAATAAACTCATTATTATATGTTTGGCACCTTTTTAACTATCACACTTAGCAGGAAAAAGGTGAACAAATAGTTCTGGTTGATTTGGTAAACGGAAAGGAAATGAGATTTTGCCCATTTACATGTATTATTGCTGTAGCTGCTTTGTTTGCTTTTGTCAACTAGCCAGAATTTTTTTCCAAAAATGGGCATCTTGCATCTTGCCTAATTGGCAATTATCAGTTTTTTTCACAGAGATGCTAATCTGACATTGCTGTGTAAATTTACATGATAATGAGGTGTGTGAAGAAGATGATTTTTTTAGTTTAATAAGAAGGATTACGAATTGATTTTTTCAAAAATTATAAATGAATAATTTAATTCACTGGATTTGCTGATAAGGTTTTTTATGACGATGTTTTTATGTAAATAATTAAGGTTTTATTTTACTTACCCATTTTAAAATGAAGTTTTAAGTTGTCGATAAATCGACCAAGATGTTATATTCCAAAGAGAAATTATAAAGAACTGTATCTTTTTCCCCCGAACAAAGTCAGTAAACTATAATGAGTGTTTTCACTTGACAAGGCACTCTTGCATGTCACACTACTCAACACTACACCAAAACAAACTATATATTTTGATGATTTACAATTGAAATTTCAAATTGTATCAATTATCAGCAAAATAATCGCTTAATCTTTAAAACCGCCTTTCCCTCCCCCTCACCACTACGACCACCCACCCCCACAAAATCCAAATTCCAATCTCTTCTCAGCTTTAATACTTTTTTCTCTTGAGAATTTTCCAATAAGCTTTTAATATGAATTTTTCTCTCTGCTTCTTCAAATGATCCCTTTTAACTTTTTCAAATGAAATGAGCCTACGAATAAAATAATATGTAATAGATCAGTTTTTAACTTCTGATTTGATTTTCACTTTAATCTTTTTCCACACTTTTTTTACTCCCCTTTCAATTAAAAAAGTATTTCCCCATCATCTCTCAAAACCTTGATAGCTTCTCTTAGCTTACCAAAAAGAGTATATCTGGTATTCAGTATGAAATATTTTGTATTCTTCTTCTTCAGTCTATTTTCATTTTTAAATATTTGAAATCTCTGTCTATCTCGGTCTCTCTCTCTCAAGAGATTTTTTAGCAGCAGCAGCAGCCGAAGAGCCGAAAAATATGATGATGATGAGGAGTAGTACCAAAACTATTTTTTTGTGCAAAGGAAAAAAATAGCTTGACTCACTCACATCATCACACCAGCACTACTACTAGTACTGCTGCTTATATAATAATAATAATAACAATAGGAATAGCCAATTCACAATCCATCCATCCATACAGCACCACAAACACAGAAGCAAGAGAAGAGAAGAGCTAGAGAGAGATCGCCTAACCCTTTCTTACTTTACTTTTCTCACTTCTTACACTACCAACAACCCGAGACTAGACCAAAGAGACCCAGCAAACTACAGAGACCATCATCATCAGAGATCACCTCTCAGTGTGTATGTAGTTTTAGAATACATACCATGCTCAAACTCTTGCACAAAATATTTTTTTCCTCATCATCGCCATCATATTTTTCCCGAACAAGAAGAGAGAAGAACGTCCTCCTATTTTTCCTACAATGTATGCTATTTTGTTTGGGAAGTAGTGCAGTGTAGTCTGCGTCTGTAGTCGTGTATCCCTTGCGTACATACTAAAATGGTGGTGGTAGGGTTAAGTTAACAAAAAGGGAGTAAAGCACAAACACAATTTTTTTATTGCAAGTAAAATAGACAGATAGGCCGACAGAAAAATATTTAACCCTTTTTTACTTTAGCAAACCAGAGCAGACAGACATATAAAACCAGAGCATATAAAAATGGATACATACATGTGTGTGTGTGTGTGTGTGTGTGTGACAATGTACATTAAATCGAGTTTTCTACACTGCACTGCACTTATTGTTGTTTGTGGGCATGATAGGATGATGACGATGATCAGAATATCGTGATCTTTGGGAAATTTTATAAGTGGGGTAGATACTGTATGTGTGCATAATTTTTTCTGTCCATTTCTCTTTTTTGAGCTTCATGCATGAAAAAAATGCAGTCAGACAAAATGTCTGAAAATTTTAACCAAAAAAACTTTTGACCACAATTACATGGTTAATTTTTTACATTATTCATTTATTTATTCGTTTTTTTCTTTCTTTCTTTAAACTTGATTGTGTCTCAATACTAAACTTTCTTTTAATTCTTTTCTCCAAATATTTCTCGAAATGTTCAAAATGACAACAAAAATTCCACACAAAATAATATGTATTTTTATCGTAATTTTTCACAAATTAATGAGTAGTTTACAACACAAAAAATCGGAGTTATATAGTATCTTGGATAATTCTTTTTCTCTTTGTTGTTCTTCATCTGTTTTTCTCTTTGTGTGTACATGTCTATTTATATTTATCAGGGTATCAGGTCATTATTTGGCGTTAATTATTTAATCAACATTAATAACTATATTTTTATATATAGATATATATTTTTGCTTAAAGTTATCAAGAAGTATATTGTAAATATGATAATAGTAGTATTAATAATAATATTGATTCCATTGAAATTTATTATAATAATACGTTATGTTTTCATAAAACAACGACATTTTAAATTTTTTTAGATCATTTGTAATTATGAATTAATTATCATTATCAGTAGAGCAGCAGTTCATTTAATTAATTATTTCAGACGAGACAAGAAGATAACAGGGATGATTATTGTATTTTTTGTTCTTTGATGATTAGGTAGAAATAATTCATTACAATTTTGAAACGCAAAAAAACTGAGAAATTTCACGACAAAAAACGGGAATTGATTCATGATTGGACAGTGGATTAACACTTTGCAGCAAATGACCACAATGACTATTCTAATAATATATATAGGTATACACAGTACATATACATACATTACATTTAATTCAGTAAAGTATCTATATTTTTCTTTTGGAAAAATTCAATCTTTTTTGCTCTACTCCCATCCCCCAACAAAAAAAGAGAATAAATTGTTGTTGTGATTTTATTTGTTGCGACGACTTACACGACAGTTTAATTCTTTCTACACGACGACGACGAATACACTTAACTAATTAATATATTACAAGCACTGATATATTTATATGTATATAAGTATATCTTTAGATATAGTCGAGAGTTTGTTTTATTTACTTATTATTATTGTTTATTTAATTACGATTACGACTTTGGTTGCGGTGACGACGACGTTTTTTTCTAGGTAAATAGCTCAGTTTTTCTCAATCATTTTCTGACTCCCCATCACTGGAATAGCAGGCTGTGGGGCCTTGACGAAGGTATCCACCTTGGGCACCATCACTGATTAAGAATAATCACGAGTTAGTTAGACATTTCAACGCAGTCGATTGCATTATATAAAATTTATTTATTTACGTACCACATTCTACGGTAGTGTTTCATCCACTCATCCATCATTTGGGTTACTAATGCAGGCCGCTTTGGAATTCGTTGACGAGCGACCATGATCCCTCCGTCGGTGTAGCATAAATCTAGCCATTCACTCATGATGATTTCTTCCTTACCAATCTATTGAAAGAATAAAAAAGTTTTGGATGACAAATATATACCTTATTCAGTTATTTATGAGTTTTTTGGAGCAAATTGTACCTGAGACTCTGTCAAAAAATGAATAGGCAACACATCCCCTTGATAAGTGATGAGAGGCAGATAAACACATCGAGAGTTGATGTCGTCAGCGTCCAGTTGGGCAGCTGATGCGATGCGAGACAGAGGGTCACAGTCAGGCTCCATAGGTACCAACGCAGAGAAATGGCCACGGGTGTAGCCCAATGCAACAGGCCACTTCCAGCAAAACGAGTGTTCCCAGAAGAAAGGTAAATAGATGCCTGACGCGGAAAACGAGAGACAAACTTGTTTACGAAATCGCTTAATAGTTTAATTTGATTATGTTTTATTGCAACTATTTTGTACCTTCATATCTTGCGAATCCTAAATCATCCCCGCGATAGTTCTTGACATATTTTACACCATACACGATGATAGGACGTCGAAGAATGTGGGCGAGAACAAATATGTGCAGTTGCTCCAAACTTGAGCCTTGTTTGCCAGCAATGGACAGCAATTTGGTAAAGTCATTCAAGCATTGAGTTTCATTCAAACTAAAGTTCAGAAGACCAGCAAGTAACGCTTCGCTTTCCTTCCATCGCTGGTAAAATCTACGAAACAAGAAGAAATACAGTTAGTTAGCTACAGTTGCAATATAAAAATGGATTAAACTTTATAAATATTTAGCTATCTTACATATTCGAAGATTCACTCAATGACTCATAAAGCACCCTTCGCAAGCCACCATCATGATCAAAAATGCCCCAAGTGGTCTGGAAAATAGAGTCCAAAAGACAATCTCCTGCACTCCGATTCCAAAGGGCGTACAACCGTGAGTTGAGAGAATCTGTGAGCTCTACGGACCAGTTGATGATCTGCCCATCTTCCAGTTCCTTTTGTACATCCTTATCGAGAATTTCTTCAAAGAGGGTCTCCTGAACCTCAGAAGGCAGTTCTTCGATTTCCGAAGGTAACGCAAAGGTGGTGATCTCAATGGAGTGCTGACACTGGAAGTTTCCCTTTCGAGATCGTATCGAGGCGAGAGCATGACGACGGATGTCTAATGCTATTGTGGGGGCGGATAATGGAGGAACCCTTTTTACTACCGGCGAGGTGTCATCGACTTGACTCAGAACTGTGGCCAGCACGTGTTCTTGGTGGAATCTTCACAAATATAAACATCAAAATTAGATTCAATTTCAGATTTATTTAACTCTAATGAAAACGACTAAAATGAGTTGACTTTAATTTTGCTAACCTTAACGCTAGGTGAACCAAAGTAAAGCCAGGATCAAAAGCGGAAGGCCTCGCCAAGATTTCCACCTCCGTTTCAGTTAGCTGCCTCGTAGGATCCCCTCCTGCGGCAAGGTACTCTTCCACTGCCTCAATTTTCCCTTCCACAACACCTCGACAAGCTTCCAGGAAAAGGGCATCCACGTCCTCACGATGATACAGTGACTCTCTTCCGTAAGGACTTCTTTGCTGCTTGCTTTTCACCAGTTGAGCTTTCACATGATTTGCACGATTGTTTCCACTTGCTACCAAGTTGTTGGAACCAATAGCCTGCTCATTTTCCGGTTGTTCAGGAGCGGAAGTTCCACACATTATGCACTTGACAGATCTTGGCCAATTATCGTACGTGCACATGAGACAAGACCACTTTGGCTCGTTCACATTACAGTTCTTGACCAGCTGGCCACCACCAGGTTGATTAATCACTTTACTAGCACCTTCAGGATACACCGCTGCTGCGCTCACCACAGACGAAGTACGGCTTACTACCGGGGGGATAATTGAAGTAGTGTTATTATCTGAGCTGGAGGATTCAAAGGACGATCCAAGTTGCTTGGCTTCATCAGAGATCTTTAGAATTTTCATGTCGTTCCACAACTTTGATTTGTTACAAGTCTTGTCTTCCTTGGACGCTGAAGAGATAATGAGAGATGACGCGGAAAGAGGGGAATTTCTACCATCACCTCCACAGGTGGGCTTGGGAGTCGTGCATTGCAGGCAAGCTTTGAGAAAATCGGGGTTAAGGAAGGTGCAAGCTCGACAGCTCCAGGAAAGTAGATTGCTTCCTTCCCCATCTCCTGCTGCTCCAGCACCTTCCACCAGTCTATCATTTTGATTCTCACTTGTAATAGAGGACGACGTCTTGATTATATCTAGTTGAAGGCGTCCACTTGAGGGCCGAGCGGTTGGAGGGGGAGGGGAGGAGGGGCTTGTAGCAGCGGGAACTGATGTTGCTGTTGAGATGTTGGTTGTTTTTAAATGGTGAGAAGTGGCGTTCAAGACATTCTTTACAGTAGCCTTTGATGTTGCTAAGCTAGCTGCCCCACCACAAGCGCCACCTTCACCGTATAAGCAGTCACTGCCACTTCCAATGATACTTCCAAGACCTCCAGTACTTGTGATGCTATTGATCTTCTTAATTCCTCCTCCATTTACTCCTCCACTCCCTAAACTAGTGTCGATCACCAGCGAGTCCTTGCCTGACTCCCAGAGTGGATCTGGAATCGGATTTGAGATTCCGTCTTCGATGTGCTTCAGTGGCTTGACGCATCTAAACCAAAAAAGAACAAAGAACGGCATAATTAACACACCTAAATATATAATACCAAACCCAGTAAGATGTATACTTTTTAACTATCTAATTATAATCAAGAATTTACTTACCGACACATAGTGCATCTCACTGTAGACGGCCAATTAATGTAGGTACAATACTCGCATTCCCACTTTCCACCATCGCAGCTCATTATTGTAAATATTAATTACCTTTCTTTACAAAAAATATAACTCAGACTATTTAACAACTTAAAAGTCAACTAAATTATTATGAATACTACAATTCAATTAATCAGTTAACTCTCTTCCTTTACAAAAAAAACTTAACTTGCTAAACTGCTGCAGCTACTGCTATAACACCAACATTTTTTCAAAAAAGAAAAATATAGATTTAATTTTTTAACTAATTCATCTTTTTTAATTACAATTAAGCAACAGCAGCATATTAAGTGCTACTTAATAATTATTTATGTAATATCACAAGAAAGTTTTATGCTTTGCTGTTGCTGTTGATGCAGAGGATGATTTTGACAAGACTAGGCCACAGGTATAAATTCTCCTTCTCCTCTTCTTCCACATCCACAATTCAAAATTAACTAAACAATTAGCTAATTATTATTTTTTACAAAAATGTATGTATCTATAAGGTATACTACTTTTTTGGTGATTGACAATTAAGTATTCTTCCTACATTTAAATTATTTACAAATCACAAAACTTTACAGTGTTACCCTTTTAAACGTAGTTTTATTTAAAGAAAATTACTGAAGATCGTCAAAGTTAACTACTAAATTTTGGAGATGATAATGATGAATTAGAAGAACACTCTTTATTTGTTTTCTTGGTACACAGGTACGAGTTGACGATGATGATGATAGTTTTGATAATGTTGAGTTAATTGATGAGATGAAAAAATAGAAACGTTTTCGGGTGATTTGATTTGTTTTTGGTTGATCCCCGTCTTATCGATCAACTAAAGCCAATGCAGACGATGCGGGACTGGGAAATTTGGCCTTTAAATTTGCTGGAAAGAACATAAAAGAAAATGCTGAACGATGTAGTATTTTAAAATCATTTTTAGATTTTGAAATGAAAGACTAAAAGATACCTGTAATTAAATTTTGAAGTGCAAACTAATTATTCCAGGAAAAATAACTAATTTGAAAAGATAACAGTGATTCGGCCAGTAGACAAGAAAAGTTTAAGTGAGTTAGAGAGCGTGATGGAGGAGAAGAAGCGTAGCTAATTGAAAACGAGAGGTGGCAGTAATCTAGGTTTAGTTTAAGAAAAAAAAACAGTAAATCAGTTTGATAAAGTGGAATCAAAAGTTTAATAAATAATTGATTAATGTTGCAGCTAAAAATGAATATATAAGTACATACCGACCGAAATGACCGAAAAATGTTTTTGTACTATGTTCCTATTGTCCAATCAGATTCCTCCAATTCCAATCTAATCATTCAATAGTCCGTAAAGCGCTTCCACCAAACAAGGCAGAATGAAGTTGAATGGGAACAAAATTTGGTGATAATAATTAGATTGCTGAGTAATTTTAAATTGATTGAGGGATTTGATAGATGACAGATGGATAATTAAAGCACTCTCACTTTTTCACTATAAATTGTTCTGTTCGCCCATCAATGTATAGTTTATTTGTTAAACGACATGGGACTTTGGCTGATGCCATTGAGTATTCTCACGTTTAGTCAACTTTTACCGCCAAATTAAATGATAAGTTAGAAGGTTAATTGGAGCACAGAAAATTTCTCAAACTAACATTCCAATTCGTAATCATCATACTAAGCTTGAAAAGGATAATTATAGTACTAAAAATAACTTGTAGAAACTTGAGCGACAAATACAAAATGGAGAAAGAAAACTGTTCAAAGTAGTTAATGGCGTTTCAGAAGTTAATTGCAATTAAATACTAGAGAGCGTCCAGATGCGAAGATAAAGACGACTTGAAGATTCTTGGTGAAGATGATGAAAGGCTACTGAACTGAGGTAAACAATGAGCATGGTTGTTGTACATTTCACGGTTTAATTGTTGACGATTAAATTAAACCAAAATAAATGAACATTTTAACTTTTCACTTGGTGATCAGAAGATCACACTTGCATTACTCCCTGCAATGTTTCATCGTTCCTTAAAAATTAAACCTAATTGTTTTCTTGTTGGCACTTCACTTTCACAAAGAAACAAAACAGGTGACCAACTCGATCCGAATCAAACAGCTCACCATTTACTGCTTACGAGGAAACCACACGATGTGTCCTGTAAAAAACCAATAGTTATTCACCATTAAGCACATAATATTTAACTAATTAATCTATCAATGTAATTAGACCACTACTAAACAATTAATTACTACTTTCCCTTTCCAACAAAATCATTTTAATTACTAATTACCCAGAAATCTCCCTCTAGCTACGTAACTCCACCAATTTTTTACTACTCCATTTTAAAATTTCAATTAATTATTCTCATTTAAATAATATTTTTCATTGATAACTTAATCTGCTGCGCTAAAAACCTCAAAAAATAAAAAGTTTTCTAAATGGGCTGGGTGATACAACATCTCATCTCTCACTGCTTAATCTCAACCATACTGTTGGAGTATAATTTCAGTTACTAATAATTGCATTGTTGGTGAATTTATAAATTATAAATACACTCCTACCATTATACACTCCATTTTTTTTCTCTATATATATATTCAACAAACTCAACAAAAAAACTTTTAATTGTTTAACTTGTATTGCACCATTCTGTATACATTATATATTTTGGCTCAACAATGCCACGTTATTTCTTCAGTACTAGTTTGGTTATTTTTCTTATCAGCAAAACTAACGTAGACAAGATAACCCCCAAATAAATACTATCACCGTTTTTTAATGCATTGTTGTGCAACAAACAGAGAACTACAAACTATGTTATGTTGTACATCAAAATTGAAATACTCACTATTCTTATCCACCATTCACCATAAATATATCTCTCTACATTGTTAACAAAACTGCATCATTTTGTAGAAACTGACGATTATACCAACAATGTATTTAAACTACCTCTGAACATATTTTCGCAACAATATATTTTGCATTATAGCATGATTAGGTCAGTAGTGGATACTCTACTCATTTCAAATTCAGTACTGCACACACTCTTCTTTAGCACATGTTACTCTTCTCATAAATCCAACAATACTTGTTTTTATTTTGAAAAATATATACTAACTAACTATCTTTCTCATAAACTTATTAATCTACAAAAAAAGTACTGTACTTTGTTACAACAATTTTTGCTAATTATCATTCTCATTATTAGAGTTTTACTCACCATTTAAGACAAATCGCCAATTACACAAAAGAGGGGGATGGATAGTTTGTCTTGACGATTGTTGTAGTTTGTAATTTATTTGAGAAAACAATGGTTCTAAAGCACACACATAAATGACTAATAAAATAAATAGTTCCTCTCTGATTATTTCTGCTTGGTTTTTAGTGGTGGTTTGATGGGAGCTGCGATGATGATGAGGTTAAAACGGGAAAAATATATTTTACTATATGTGATTATAATGCTAATGATGTGATAATAATGATGAAGATGGTTTTTCTTTTATTCTTTTAGGCTTTTTTAATATTAACACACATATTGTGATTTATTATTGTTTGGGTTTCTTCTTTACATTCTCACCCGTTTCATTCTTGTTTTTTTTGTATTGCCAATGCAATCGTGCAAAAACAGCAGTAATAGCAAGTATTTACACAAGTAAAGGTATTCTATGAGGTATTCTCAATCTGATCATCATCATCATATCACAATATAGCCAGCCTGGCTGCACACACACATGCATGTTAAAATATCTAGGTCTTTTCTTCTCCTCTCGTCTCTCTTTCTTGCTGGTTGGTTTTTTTTGTTGGTTTTTTGGTACATACTTTTAACCCTTTCATAATAATCAAAGCACACATTTTTTCTACGTGCATTCTTTGCATTACATGCTCTTTGGGATTACCATTTTTACATGCGACTATGCGACCAGACCAAAAAGCAAGTTGAGGAATCCTTCATTCACTTTTTTTTCTCTTGTACAAAACCTTTAAAGTTAGGCATATTATCATCTTCCTTTATACATATTTATATTCACGTGTAACAATATAGCACCACACGGCGCAACCACTATGCATTCTTTTTGTGAAGAAGTAATTTAAAGAGAGCAAATTATTATTATGAATATAAGGAATACTTGGAAATCTGAACGAAGGTATGTAGAAAATATGCATATTTATGTAGGTGCAAACATAAAGGGATTTTTTTGCGCAAAGTGTGGATTAGCAGACAAAGTAGCTTCCTTGTAAGTTAAAGTGTTCTCTACCCTTTCATAATATTTTTGCTTGCAATTTGCAAACATGTATGAATGAATATAATATTAGTGTGTGATGCAGTGCAGTGCATTTTTACTATTTAGGCATTCTTTACAGTTTAGCAGAAATAGGTACGTGTTTAATAGAATACATTGCTTTGCTTTTTGTCGTTTTATTGCATATTTCCTGATTTATTTAGAAAATGCAGGTTTATTATAAATATAGAAAAAAATAGTCATAAGTTATAAGAGGTTAATGTAATGTTAGTAGAGCTTCATTTCATAAATATGCATATGATATTATTTTTGTGGATGGATATTTTTGTATTCTGAGTTGTTTATCATTTTTACTTCTATTTCCCGTTTGGCATTTTGTATTCCCTTTCCCTTTTCACTCTTCAGTTGAGTTGAGAGAGAATTTTAAGATGTGTATGATGAGCAGTCAGGAAGAAGGGGAAGATGATATTTTCGCGTGGAGGCCGTTGGTGATGATGTTGATGATGATGAAAATGAGACGCTTGACGCTTAAAAATATTGTTTACAAAGCCTCGGGCAAAATTCCAGGAAACTTTTATATGTTATGTGGCTTTTCATATATTTTTGTTATTTTGCAATTTGAGCGGTTGGCTTCGCTTTTTATTGTTGTTTCAGGGACAAAGACAAAGGAAGTTTGCTTAACGAATATTTTCCCTTTGGGGGTATTGTAAGTAAATTTAATTTAAATATTAAAAGGTGGTTGATGAAAAAAAAACATTTTGTTAGATTCAAGGTCTTTCACTTCACCGACGACCGACCCAAATATTAAAAATGAAGAAATAAATTGGCAGAAGAGGAAAAAAAGTACAAAAGAAACGAATGGGCTCGGAAAGAGTCGGGTTGAGAACCAACAAGTTGTGCTTGCTGAATGCATTTAAAAAAAATCAAAAAAAGTATAATGTCCAAAAGCATGTAGCATTAATGTATCATGTATCTTTGACGAACAAAAGCGATCTGATCTTACTATTGCAAAAAATACACATGATACAACTATAACCTATGCATTAGGTAATTTTTATGGATGTTAATGTGAAGAAATAAGATTTCACAAACTTGTGACAAGACAAGGCTGTTTGGTTGTATTTGGTATTCGTTTTCCGGTGATTTATATCTACTTTGAAAATTGAAAATCACTCTCTGAATTAATATATCGAACAAATCGGATAATTTCCATAAAGATTTTTTTTAACAAAAGAGAATTGACATTTGACATGGAAATTGGATTGAGCGATGCTGAATGATTGATTTTATTTATACAATGCAATTCATGAAATGTTGCAATTTTAAAGATTATAATTTTGAGGATGTCCTTGATGCCCCGTTTTCTTATTATGGTGAAATGAATATATGATGACGAAGCCGGTGGTGTCGCTGAAAAATAAAAAATTGTCAATACCCAGTTTGCACACAACACATGATAATCACAATCAGCCATGTATTGCCCATGATTAGAATTTAATGATAGAAAAATGTCGGATTTGCCAAGATGTAATTCAGTCTTCTTTCTGCTTCAGTTTTTTACTCGTTGTAATTATTTATTATTTATTATTTGTTTATATTAATTTTATCAAGTTTATTTAGCTTTGATATTTCCAGTAGCTGCAGTTCTTGATTCCAGCCACGTTTGATGTTTCACTATAGCACTGTTGTCCAATTTTTGTCGAGCATCCCTCACCTTTCAAACAGCAGAAATAGGGGGATAGGGCTGGATCCCCAAATAAAAAACCATCTTTGTCCACACAAGAGGACTTGGACCCAAAATCATACACTATTTCAAAGTTTCCTGTGTTTTCTCCACAGCCTCCACTAAACGTTTTGTTGTGTGATGGTAAGTATTCTTCCTTGTCTCTGGCGCAGTCTAATTGAAAATAAGTTTACAATTTATAATGATTTTTTCCAAAATATTTTTTTTCTCATAAAAATAATGAACGTACTACAATTCGACTGTTGATCATTTGGTTTAGCATAGCTTCCAATTCTTGTGCCATTCTTATAAACACATTGAGCTCTAATTAAATTATTAAATTATTTTGTTATTACATCCAATTTTGAGATTCAAACTTTAAATGCATTGTTTATTAATTCATGCAATTACTGTGTATGGACTATCCGAGTGGGAGGAAAGCTTCCATCAAAGTCGCAGAGGATCGACTGCATCGAAATGTCAATCCCATGCTGCGTTCCAATAACTTTTAGTTGTCTACCCGCTGCAAACTCGCTTTCACACTTTCTTAAATATTTTCCATCTTTATGGCCACCAGTTACATTAAGCGAGTAACATGGTAATGATTTCCATTCGGATTCTGGTAAAACCGCCCCATTGAGTCGCCCTGTTTGTGGATCAACACAATAACAAAGACCTGAATCCGTGTCACACTGCAGCGCTTCAAAATTACCATCAGAGGAACAATGGAATGTGGCAGTGAGACCTTGTGTAGACCTTAACTCATGCGCTTTCCGACTACAAGCTTAAAAATACATTTCGAATAATACCACATTAAATTTGATAACCTTTAAAGTCCATTTCAACGATTTAAACCACATACCACAAGTTTGGTTTTCTGCCTTTAGCCTCCATTCCCTCCCAAAAATCCTATTGCCTCCGCTATCAACACAAAAGCATTCTCCATCATACATAGATCCTTTACACTGCTTTGGGGAAAAGGAACCATCGTCTTCACACTCAGGATCCCAGTGAACCTCGGGAGGCTTCTGTCGTCTAAGGAACTTCCGGTACATGCATTCCCCATTCACTCTATCTGGTAGGGAATCCGGGGGAACACACTTTTTTGTTCGAGTGTTGCATTGATAGGGAGACAGACATGTATTTACTTTAACTGGGCAATAGCCTTCTGTTTCATCACAGTTTGGGTCAGGGATCCAAACAACTTCGGGTGTATCAGAAGGCACGCAGTCCATCTCATTATCTAAAGTAAAAATTGAAAGTTAGGTTTCTCTTTGAATGTTAAAATGTTTTAAAGTGAATGGTTATAAATTAACTTACCACCAAGACCAATAAATTGAACACAAGATGGACAAATACATCCGCAAAACGAGTTCTTTTTAGCGACATAAATGGTATTTGAAGGACAAGCTTGTTTCTTTACTGCATTTCCACATTGTATACTTTGACAAAAGTTTGGAATTTTACTTAAAAGTTCAGGACATTTGAAAAATTCATTGGCTGCGGATATACCAACACTGCTGTCAACTGAATAAACACGAGATGCTAAAACATAAACTGAAAGTAAGGTGGAAATAGTGAAGGTCTCCCATTTTAATCGGCGGGGATGGTGATACCCCACCATTTTTATAACTTTAAAATTAGTTTCACTTTAACTTTTTAATTTTACAAAAAAAGTCTTTATGTAATGTATTTAAATTGAATCATCGTCAAAATAAAGTCATCACCACATTCAGTATCAGTGTTGGTGACAAAAGGATTCAGCTCAAGTCAGGTATGGTAAGCTTATCAGAATCCATATCACCTTGGGAATTAAGCTTATCAATATATTGACGCAGATGATTATGATAGGAATGATGATGATGCATGCTCAAAAATATTTATTTATAAGAAAATGTGAAACAAACGCAAATGCATTTTTATTAAAAATCATGTTGGTATGCCATGCCAAATTTTGAACACAGCGACAATGCGGATTATGTTGAAATTGACAACGTTGCAGCGCGACAATAATTAATGATATTGCACATTTTTTTCAGGAATATGTCAAATCATCTGTACACTTTTTGTAATTATTAGTTATACAATTATTTTGTTCGGGTACAGTTCTACAGCCTTCTTCTGTTAAGCAGCACTTGTGACCATCCGGTACAAGATCGCCGTAAAAGAATCCATCCTTATCCACGCACTGCCAAAGATGGAGTACAATGTCAGACTCTGATATCTCCGCGTAGTTACCAGTTCCCAATTCACAAAGTTTGGAAATTGGGCGATTCAGTTCTTGGTAGAGAATTGAATCTCGGAAGCATTCTTAAAAACAAAACCAATAACTTTTTTAATGTCGTTAAAAATAAAAATCATTTTATAAATATTTCATTCGCAACAGTCTTACGACAACTCATGTGTTCATTTAATCCAAGCATCTGAAAATTTCCTCCATTCATTGCTATATTTCCATCTTTAGGTACACAATACGACCTTCAAAAAATCCAAATTAAAAGATTTAGTGTAAAATATTTTATCTTAAAAATAAAAACCTTAAAATGTTCGTTTACTCGGATTGATAGCGATAAAGTGGACTAAAGCTGCCGTCGTAGTCACAGGAAAAATCCTTCACAGCATAAATGTCAACTCCGTGGGCGATTCCTTCCCTTCTCATTTCTTCTCCAATGCCCCAAGCACTTTCGCAATTTCGAAGATACTGGGCTGTGGAATCTCCACCTCCAGTCACATTCACAGTATAGCAGGGTAATAGTTTCCACTGATCTTGAGGTACTACTCCACCAGCCAGACTACCTGTTTGGGGATCCACGCAGTAGCAAAGACCTGAATCCGTGTCGCACTGTAACGGCTCATAATTTCCGTCTGAGGAGCAGTGTAACGTGGCAATATGAGGTTCTGGACCGGATCGTAGCTCAAAAACTTTTCGACTGCAAGCTATTAAAGAACCCTTACAATTTATATTTCAAAAATTTCAAATGATTTAAAAACATTCCTTAATTATTATTATCACGACTTACAACAAGTCTGATTTGCTGCGTTTCTCCAGTCTTCTCTTCCAAAAATCCGATTTCCTTCAGGATCCACACAAAAGCAGGTACCATCTTGAGAAGTGCCCTTGCACTGCTTTGGGGCATAGGTCCCATCCAAGTCACATTCCGGTTTCCAGTGAAGCTGACCCGTTAAAGCTAAATTTCTTTTAAACTTGCATTCTTTCTTTTGTTCAGGTGATCCGTCCGGATCAAGCTCACATGTTTTCGAATTTTCACCCAAATATTTGCATCTCAGACCATCCTGGCATTTGTTCATCAGAATTGGACACAGTGAGTTTTCTGGATCAGTACAATTTGTGTCGATTGAAGGGGGCTGTTCACTTACATCACAGGGATCACCCAAACCTTGAGAAGAATACACCAACGTTATCATGTACAAATTATAATATTACCTTAAATCATTTCCAAGCTTGATTCTCATTTACCTAGAAATTTTGCACATCTACCACAACAACCACACATTGAAATTCCAGGTTCATATAAAGTCCCTGGTGGACAGTCTCTGGGTAAAAGTCCGTCACAAACAACATCCTTACAAAAGTCTGCCGCTCTAGAATTTTTTAACTTGCAAATTAGTTCTGGACAACCAAGTGGTCGAGTTTCCAGCGATGAACAATCCAGCTCTTCTTCTTCTACATAATTCTCTTGACAATTTACATGAGTAATTGTTAGAAGTAGCCAAAAATATTGTAAAGCGACTAGAAATTTTAATGTGTTCATTTTTTCACTGGAAAAAATGTCTGGCTACATTTGGAATCGTTTTCTATACCAACTTGTACAATGCATTGCAGATATTTTGGACATTGAAATGAATGTTTAGAGTTGACAAATTCATGATGACGCGATTAGCTCTTATCATTTCTGTTATCAACATGATAAGATATGCGAAGATAATCCTTCTCATCATTTTGTCATTAGTCATTAGAAAATGCGAAATTTTTAGCAGATCACATTAAAAATTCAATTAATAATCAATACTATTTTGAGGCCTAGGATCTAAAAAGGATGACCGTTTGAAAAAAATACGCCAGTTAAATAATTCCCATTCCATATCAAAAACCAGTTTACTTGGGAACTTCTTTGAAAAAAGTCCATGAATGAAAATGTGTAAATCCTTCTTTAAGCGACTTTTTCTGAAATCGCAAAAAATAGTCATATTCATGACAGACGAACACCTTAACTTAAAATTTTATTTTTTAAAAGGTTATTTTTATTTTTTTTTATCTCACACATTCCTCTCTACATTATTTCGCACTGTTCAATATCGTGGCAATTCTTTGTCATTTACCGCACAATCGGAAAATTAGTTGCGGTCGCCTTGACTCGATTTCTTGAACACTCAATCAGTGATCAGACCAGCCAAGACAAGCCACACCATCATCACCATATCGCACAGCTACTGCAATGTCACAGCCACAGCTACAAAAAAATATTAGGATTACCTGTTATACAACATTAAATATTAAAATCAAACGCACATGCTTGTTTTTGTGCCCCACGCTATGATACATACGCCACACAGAAAGATGCACACACGTCAAAATCGCACGCTTAGCAGCACGATCAACAATGCAATAAAAACAATCAAATGAATGAACTAACTCACACAAACAAACAAACTGAAATTTTTCTTGATTTGACTTTGCAAAATTGTTACTCTAGCATTTAACCTGACAGCAAGTTTACAGCCAATTAAATCCATTAATTTTTCTATTATGATTTGTTTGGAAGGGTAAATCAGATGAGGAGATGAAGATGACATTGTCCCCATAACAATGGATGCAATATAGACAATACATTTTTTGTACATAAATACGTCACATTCACACAAAAAAATGAAGAAGATTACTGCTCCACAGAC
Organism: Entomobrya cf. arborea Gr-Col-00668; assembly: GCA_034699025.1. NCBI lineage: Eukaryota > Metazoa > Arthropoda > Collembola > Entomobryomorpha > Entomobryidae > Entomobrya > Entomobrya cf. arborea Gr-Col-00668. The sequence continues at coordinate 21,326 of JAQIWN010000065.1, read as the reverse complement.
CTTGAAAATTTATAATTAACTGGATTTATTATCTAATATAAAAATCAAAGTCAATCTTAATTTTAAATCGTCCACCTTCCTCCACCCAAAATAAAATACTGTGTTTTACAAGCATTCGAGACGTTTTTTTAAGAATAACAACAATTTGACATTCAGATTTGTGGTTGTGATAGGTACGCATGGTGTTATCAATGTTATCATGGTTTGCAATAATTGTGCAAAGCACGCTCTCATAACTTAACAAGATGTGTGATAGGTTCCTTGATTTGTAGGTGGCCCTTGCTCGTGTTATCTTGTCTTCTGAGAAAAAAAGGATGATTCTTTATGCGCATAATATACGCAAAAACATCAACACTTGCTACCTTGCTAGCCTTAAACCAATTTTAAAGGATATGCCACCAGAATAATAATAACTTGAACAGGTATTTGCTATATTGATTGCTATGCCTATTATATCTATGATTTTACTTGTTGACCTGTCTATGATTTTCAGATTGACAGGCAGGAAGGAAGGAACTCGAAGGATTTGAAAAATTTCTTGCCTTTTGTGCCAGTCTCTGTCTGAGGCGAGCATGAAATGATAGTCCTGTGGCTTGGCAGTGGACGGTATATCAAGTGACTAGACCAGACAACCAGACGAGGCCCTAGACCATCCCATTTTTTAACGGTGGTGCTGATGAAATAAACGCGATTTAAAATTAGGTGCTTAAAATCGGTGTGAAAAAAGTTTGAAATATTTGTGGCGGTGGAAAAAATGGGGGCTCGGGTGCCTATTAAGAGGGGTAATCCACCAGGACCAGAATTAAAGACCCCAACATCATCACCAGTATCCTCATCAGTGCCATGGAATGTGAGAGTGAAAAAGTGCTTTTTAGCTTTTCTAAAGGGGATTTTGATGGCATTGTGCTTTGTCGTGTATTTGGGAATCGTTCCTATATTTTTGGCTATCATGACACCACTCTACCTTTACAGGTATGTAATTTTAAAAGGGACTAGTTTATGTTCTGAAAGGAATAATTATAATTATACTGGTTTAAATTATTGCTTTAAGGTTTGTGGTGATGCTGGCTCAGAAAATATTAAAGCCGGATTGGGTAGGTATGATGAGCACCCGAGACGCGTTGGTTGGGCTGGACAAGACCACTGGAAACTGCGAATGCATGATAACCCTTCTACTTGTAATGAAAGGTTCTCCCAACGTGCCTCACATCCGCGAAGTATTCCACAAGGAGGTTATAGAGGCAAGGGACTCTAAGGGAGAACTGTGCTATCTTAAATTAAAATATTTCTTTGAAAGTTGGTTGGGATTTACGTTCTGGAAAATTGAGAAAAATTTCTCTTTGGAAAATCACGTCCGAGAATTTGATGTGCCAAAAGAAGACCCTAACAACAATTCAGATATTGTAACAGAAAAGGAATTATTGTCAGCTTTGGGACCATTAGCAACAAAGCCATTTGGAAAAGGCGTATCTCCATGGGAAGCTCTTGTTATAAAAAATTACAAAAAAGCTGCAAATTCTCATTTGCACCAGGACTTCAAACAAACTGTTCACATAGCCCCTGTACCTAATAAAACTTCAGGTGAAGCTGATGAAGAGTATGCAATCATTCTTCGCATGCATCATGCCCTCGCAGATGGGTTTTCAATAATGAAACTACTTCTCACCAACATTTGCAGTGATCCATTAAGTGTGGTACCTAAGGCACCTGTTCGCCGGATGTCAGCCCTTCAGAAAATTAGAAACTATGTTGCAATCATTGCGCTTACGCCGTACTACCACTTTTCACAATTTTTCTTGAATATTGACCGAACAGTTTGGCATTTACCAAGTCATAAGCTCACAAAGCAGTGGCAGTTTACGATGACGGAAAGAATTAGCTTTTCTGGCGTGAGGGAAACAAGTAAACGTTTGGGTGTTTGTGTCACTGCAACCCTTCTTGCAGCACTTGCAGGGGGTGTTCACAATTACTTTCGCAAAAAAGGAATTACACATTTGAACAAGGTAAATATAATTTTTCAGAGATTCATATGTAAAAAATACATTTATTTATTTTATTTAAAGTCTAATTTCAAAACTAACTATTTTGCAGAGGATTATGAGGGGGCTGTCCCCAATGCCATGGAAAAATCATCCGATGGAAACCTTGGTGAACCATTGGACTGTTGGAATATTCGATATCGCTGTACAGGAGCCTTGCATACGCAAAAGGCTACTTACAGCACACAAGAGCGTCGATTTTTTGAAGAAGTCGCCCATTTTACTTACCAATTTCATTACCGTTCCAGTATTATTGGGAGCACCAAATTGGCTAACAGATTTTTGGGGTACTAATTGGATGACTACTATGATCATTTCTAATTTCCCGGGACCTAATTTCCCTGGACATGCTTTTCACAATACTCAGTACATCGAAGACGTCATGACTTGGGTGCCCCATATGCGGGGTAGTGCAGGTAAAACAAATATAAGTAATTAATATGCTAATTAAATTTTTGACTATTGAAACTTCATGATTTTTTTTTGTTTTTAAAGGTTTGGGTGTCATGTTCCTATCGTACAATGGCGGAGTTCGTGTATCCCTGTCTGTGGACAAGGCTATAATTGACAACGCTAAAGAGTTGGATGAACTTGCGCATCTAATTGCTCAAGAGTTTCATAATCTTCGATCTCTTCCACCAGTGGAGCAAAAGAACCAAAGGAAAAAGCTGGAATCTTTGGTGTAGTAACATTTGTCATGCATTAAACCCGCAATTCTCACTTACTCACATGGTATTTTTCTTGTGATTTTTAAACTCTAAATAGTGTATTATATGGGATTACGTTTGCTTGTTCCTAAATATTTTAGTTTAAGCAAAAAATATTCCTTTATTCAACAAATTTATTTTGCGATTGGATATACAAACAAATGTTATTTAATTAATGATTTTGTTATAATTAAGGGCACAATTATATTTCTACACAAAGACGAAAACGCAGCCATTACGAAATTAAGAGTACTTAGCCATTTTTGTAATTAAAAAAATGTTTCAATATTATAATTATAACAGACCACCACATTCATAATATCAGTTTTGTATTTGCAACTGAATCAAAATATCAAATGATAGCTAGATTTCTAGTGAAACTTTAATACTCATTTTATAATTATTTTAAGTACTATTATTACTATTTACAAGGAAGGTTATGTAATATAAACAGTTAAGTACCAAGTGTCTAAATACACACTAGGTACTAGACTGATAAACTTATAATTAGTACAACTTGTAAAAAAATAAACCCAAAGATAATTATTTTTATAAGAGAATTACCAAACGTTGTAAATTTTCCACTCATTTTATTTTAATTTTCCATCATTCCAAGAAGCATTTTTTTTTTAAATCCAGACCATTTTCATGTTTTAGGGGCTACCCTTCATTGATTGAGTGTATACGTCGCTCTCAACACAAATTCCTCCTTTGCATTTCCGTAGCTTTGCCCTCCGATTCTGGAACCAAGTCTTGACCTGACGATCACTCAAACCCAAAGAGTTAGCCAGCTTTTTCCTATCCGTCGCATTCAAATACTTTTGCTGAACAAACGACTTTTCCAACTGGGCTGTTTGGGAATTAGTAAACCTTATCTGGCCACCTTTGCGTTTGCAAGCTGAAGAAACAGCGGCGGCCGATGAGCCAAACATTGGTCGATTCATTTGGAACATTGATGCTGGATCTAAAAAATAATATTAATACACACAAATATTATAAAGTACAAATACAAATTCACGGGTTATTGATTGCGATTGTAATAAAAAAAGTTATAATTTGCAATCTGTCAATCATTCGGGATTATTGAGTTGAACTACCCAATAAAGCGTGATGATAATGATAGCAAGCAAATATTATCTAAAGCCATACTCAAAATGTTATACATTTATTTATAGACTCTTCTCACAGACAGTCGATCAGTTAAAGAAATGCGTGGGTGGATGAAGTGCTATAGGCATATTATTTAGTAAACACACATAATACACTGTGGTTAGTACAGACAATGGATTAAGGCATCGTCGTCATGTCGGAATCATCAGAGAATATGAAATCGTCACCATGATCATTATAAAAAATTTTCAATTTTAACCCTTTCAAATTTACACGGAAAATTGGATAGCAATTAAATGGAATCCTTGTATTTCAATTTTAAATTTGTTTATCTGGTTTTACGACTTAAATTATTATTATGTTTAACAGAATAATGATAATAAATCAGTCAAAGACTAATTAATTGTATTATTACATCAGTTTCAATGCAATTAAATCGTAAAAAACGTGCGAAGTAGTGAAAATAGGAAAAAAAGTTCAACAATAAAGGTGAATTCGGCTTTTCGTTGGATTAGAAGGATTAGTGGCAATATTTGCGTCATTGCCATTCATTCAAATTCAATTCAAAAGAGATTTTCCACTCAATTGACACTATTATCTACCCCTGCTATCAATTAAACTTTGTATAATAACAAGCACAATAAAAAAACAGCATATTACATGAAATCCCTACATGAACCCGCACGTAACCGAATCGCTCGTGGTAATAATCAATTCATTTTTTTTCAAAAGTTTACTTATGGATTATAAAAGGATTATTGTGTGTTTTCAAAAGTAAAATGGTTCGAATTTAGCACACAACGGAATTTTTTTTCGTCAAGTATCGAAAGTCAGACAAGTCGACAAACATGCTAGTAAAAATATGTACGTACATGTCATGCTCAATAACAAATTAGCTTTGCATTTTAAATGAGTTCCTTATTATAATAGTTTTATGTTAACTTCTTACAATTAAGTCTGTCGTTCATCAGTTGCTGGTGATGTGCTTTTTGCTGGGTTGCCACAGCATCATGCATGCTGGGTAAACCATAAAATCCCCCTGGGAACCCAGGATGATGCTGAGAATACATCGAAAAATCCAATCCTCCACCCAACGCAAGTAAAGCACTTGAAGGATGTCTAGCTCCTCCAAAAAAAGGACGACCCTTTGAAAGAAAGGGATCCGCTAGTAGTGATCCCGCTGCTGTAGCTGAAGCAGCCGCTGAAAAGTGAAAAGAAGGGGTAGATAGATAACCCTTTCCTTCCTGAGACACTGATACTCCTCCAGATGATGATGACGATGTCATTGGAAACATGATGGGAAAATGGGGATGATTGGCATAAGGGTAAAACCCTGATCCTCCAAGCATTGACAATCCATTTGCTATGGAAGTACTACCAATACCAGCAGCATTCCTAGTTCCATGGCTTTTATCAATCTGCTCTGATTTTGTCTCAGATTCCCCCTCAGACGACTTTTCATCCCCGTCTTTGCTGTGATTACTATTATTTCCTTCGTCTGAAGACGGTGATGAAGTAGAAGTACTGGGTATGGGAGACTTTGGTCCTTCACTTGCTTTTGCTTTGATGATGACAGTTGATGTGATTGACAGGTCAGTAGGAGTACTTGATCTACTGCTGTTACCAGAGTCATCACTAGTTGTGGAGGTGTTTGCCTCCTCAATTTTTCCACCTCTTTTCCCAAACTTTTTCTCTTTCCGCTTTTCCGCTGCCAGTTTGTTTCTTAAAACCGGAGAGATTGATGGTGTCGGTTCATCGTCCTCCTCCACCTTCACGATTTCCTTTTCCTCTGTAGCCCTGACGGTGGTGATGGTGACCGTGTCTGTATCCACCTCACTCTTCCTTTTCTTGCTTTGAGTGCCGACGAGAATATCGTCAATGCGAAAACTTTTAACACTTGTCATGATTTTATGACCACGGTTACAACTCTCCGTAAAATAGTTTAGTTTTGAGTTGAATGCAAAATGAAAATCCCTTTTTATTCTAAATTTTTTGTAATATTACATCCAATAAATATTTAAATAGTGTAGTATAATCATTATGGTGTTCAATTAAATTAATGTCGTTAATGAACTTTTTGAATGAACATTGACACTGACTCAACTAAGGTTATAATGATTGGGCAATCTTTTGATCGGTATACCAATTGTCTCTCAGTTTTATCATTTTATTTTCCAAGAAGTCAGAAAACAAGCAATTCAAATTAAAACAGAATGGCCCATTTTTATAATTTATTCGATATTTGTCACTACTTAACTTCCCAGAGAGCATACATAATATATATACACTCAATTGATTACCCCAATATAAAACATTAGTTTAATTACAACTAATTTACTATTTATCATTAAATATTTTAAATGAATTGCCTTTGCTGTATGCACTGCAAAAAAATATATTTGGAAATTTTGATTGCGCAAGCCCCAATTTTTTTTAGTTCTTAAATGGCAAGGTATACATTTTAATGATTGTAATTAAATGACAATAATAAAAATGTTTTTTTTTTTTCAAGGTAGTGTCGTCGTTTGTGTGGGTAAAATGCAAATGCTTTGAAGGCTTGAAAAAAAACGGTAGCATGTTGGTTTGGATTGAATAATGATTTGATTTGCCTCATATGAATTATGACAGAAGATGGATTTAGTGGATGGATGGGTGGATGAATGTTAGTTTTGATGATAAGATTAGTTCACTTGGCTTTATTGCTTCGATGAACGATGATGGCGATGATCATATAACGCAGGGAAACTATCTCCTCTTCTGGTGGATTGGATCGATGGAATAAATTGCTCCAGATGCAATTTACTCACAAAAAAAAGTTTTCTTAAGCTCATAATCATCTCACTGTATTGTCATCATCATTATCATTGTAATAATACTAGTAGGAAGAGAGAGGTAAAAGGGTAATAATCACTGGATCATATATTTTGTTTTCTTTTGTGGATTTTTGGATGATGGGTTTATGAAGTAGCCATATAATATCATCATCATCCTTTATTACAAGTTGCATAATCTAAACCTACTCGTCAGTAAACTTGTAATCTTATTTTTATAATAATATTTAAAATTTAATATCACATAACAATACTGACTACTAAGTCATATAACATTATGCTTTACACATGTAATTTGATAATATACAACTATTATTGCTTTTAATAATTTTGTATCACATGCTACTTTTCAAAAAAGGGGTAAAAAAATTGTTAGGATAAAAAAATTTATATCTGGATCGGATGGACAGATGGACACTACATTAAATATTACCTAGACAAGTTATACACACGGATGTTATGCATTTTGATTTTGTTTACTTTACCTATCTATCAATTTTTCTTTACCCTTTCTGCTACTGCACTGTCTTCTTCCAATTTTAATGTGGACCCTAATAATCATGATGTCATGTAATCATGTAAGTATGTTTACACTATCGTCATTTAATACGCTTACAATATAATGTGGTGTGTATTTCATGAGGAAAAATTATCACCAGATTTACCAATATACTAACATGTAACACAGTAGCTGTTTACTTAACAAAGTAATAAAAGGTAGTAGTAAAAATTAAATGTTTTTTTTATTTGAAAAGTTTTTTTTTGTCAATCACCACGTGGAAAATCGACAGAATTAAAAAAAACTAAGCAATTTTCATAAAGTTGGCTTTAAAACACTTTAAAATCAGCTTTACTAGCAGCGCAGCGTCAGCGTTGTGTAAACGATACCACCATTAAAAAACCATCGTTATTGTCATTGCATTGTTGCGTTTTAGGAAAAGATGCACAGATTTTCATTTATATGCCTTTTTACTCTACTGCTGTTATGTTTGATGATATGATGCGTGTGTTTAATGCTGCCATTTTTGGTGAAGCACATCTTCTTTCATGTTACTACACTCTCGTGTATGTAAAAGGATGTAATAGCGTCTTGTCTTGAAAATGTGAAAACATGCCTAAATATTTTATTAGTATAGCCAAGCAAGCCCAAGCCCGTGTCGCTTTTAAATGTTATCATGTTCATTGCGAAAAAAACTGACTAAAAATGTTTTAGAGTTGAGAGTCAAGCCAGTCAGTCAGCCAGTTGCAGTGGACGCACGCAGCAGGCTCAAGCACCAGACGCCAGAATCAAACTAAAAGTGATAATGTGAGACGTAAGGTGCTTATTGGAAGTGTGTTCAGTTTGAAATGAATTTTAAATTAAACTAAATAAACAAGAAAAACTTTCCAAAAATATCCATTTTGTTTCAAATTACCCCGATCATCTTATTTTCATATTGAAAAACAGTAGCACGTGTCGGTCTCGTCGTTTTTTGTGTTGGGCAGCTACTCCCACGCAATCTCATTTACAAACATCCTTAAAGCCATTATTATGGCGGTGATAGACTATCCAAAAGACTGCTGGAGTGTTGGTGGTGGTGATACTGGTGATGGAAGTGGTAAAGATATTGTTAATGGCTGTGTAACAAGCAGCAGAAATAATTTCTCTAGCGATACTCCAACAACTGCCAAAAAGCCAAACAAACTTTTTACCTTATCTACTATCACCTTGATAAGCACCCTAGTAGCTTTTATATTTATAAGTACAGAGGCAGCTGCTACAGAAACGCAACAAAAGTTACCCCAATCTTCACCAGCAGATTTGCAGGGGAAACGAGAGGATTTATTTTCATCAACTTCAAAACTTGAGGATTTGGTGGAACATGAGCTGCAAATTGTTGAGTTGTTGGACACTTTTGTCGAGTACACTGTCAGTAGAACAAACATCATTAAATCGTAAGTTTTCGCTTGAAAAGAAACTAAACTCTTTTGGTCCTAGACTGAGAAGTATGTCATGTCATCTTCTTCGTCATGTATGCGACGACGACGACGGCGTGTCAACTCAATTCAACTCTCACAAAAATTTATAATTTTTTTTGTCTTCTTGACATCGTCGCGTCGTTTTGCTTGAGTGACAGTTTCCATCAGAATTTTCCCACAATTTTCTTTCTTAAAAAACGCCCTACCTTCACAGTAAAGTAAAACCACCTAGCAGCCCACTAACATGCATGTCATAAAGTCACACCTGCAGCCTATCTACTTTTTGTACCCTTTCAAAATGCAACAAAAAATTATCCGTAACAATTTAAATGACAAACGATTTGTCTCTTTGGATGGCTTGCTATTTTTAGAAACTCGTGGAGGGCCTGCAAATCTTTTATTGTCCCTTGACAAATACCATATCAATTTTTATGACACAATTTTAGTCTAATTAAGCGGCATTGTTTTGCTCTGCAAACAAATAAAACTCTTTTTTTCGCTCTTGCAAACAAAAACAGATATGTAAACGACGATGCATGGCGCTGACGACAACGATGTTATCTGAAAATGAAGTACCTGGCCTTCTTCTTCCTCTCGTTACCATTATAATTATTTTATTGTCATGTCGTCGTCTTCTTCTTCATCTTCATCACTCATTTCGCTACTATAGCTATGGGATTTATAAAAAAGATTGATTTAAAAACGAAAAAAGAGCGACCAGCAACACAAATAGACGTTTTTATTATTGATGATCATTTAGTTGAGTATTGTTCCGCTTTGCTAGGCAAAAGAGAATGGGACGATTTAAATAAATGATTCTTTTTTCAAACAAAACACAGATTAAATGAAAGTGCAATATAGAATGCAATTCTGTGTGTTACGTTGAATGTAAATGCATGCGTACCAAGATGAAGAGCCTTAATAGTCAATTTTCAATATGACCTAATTTTTTGAATGTAAAGTCATCATAATCAAATCATATTCATTCAAAGTTACACAATACCTATTACAGTAACCATGACAGCTACAAAGTCTAATTAATTTTGAATATAGAAGATGGAATTCTACTGAAAATCAATATCAATATACTAATTATATTTGAATATTATGACAGATATATAAAATCCCAGAAGCAATTCATTTTGAATGGTGGAGATGTGAGTCAGCAGCCAAGGAGGGAGCTTGTGGATCATCCGGTCAATGCGTATCTTCTTGTGAGACGGTTGACAGCGGACTGGGAAGATATCCAGATGTCCTTACATGCCATCTCTAATTATAGCACAGGTAAGATTCATTCAGAAGATAAGCTCTCTGAAGCTTTCTAATAATAAAAAAATTGTAATCATGAAAAATTGTTAAAGAAAAAAAATAGAAAACCTTTCATTTTTCTTCTGCGTTTAAAAGAATCCTATTTAAGAAAACAAAAATTATGGCACATAAAAATCTAGTCAGCAAGTTGTATATATTCATAAATTTTTGCGAGTGTCTCACCTGAGCACCTGCATTCTAATAAGTCATATTTTTGTAGTTTTGAATGGATGAATATTTATGAAACTTTGAAGTTTTAGTTCTGACTGAGTTTTTATGTATATTTTATTCCGTATTCAAGAAACCGTAAAAAAAGCCAACTTAAACAATATAATATAAGTTGAGCTGTTATTCTTTTTTTAAAGGGATTGTTCGTTTATTACGTTGTGAAATACAAGATACAAGCATTCATAATGCGGTTCATAGGAAACGTTGCTAAGTCTGCATAATTTGGAATGCCGTAATTTACGAGCGTTCCCTAACATGGTAAATTGATATTCCCTTTTAAAGAAATAAATATTGCAAATTGCGGGCAGCAGCGACAACGATTGTAAAACGCTGCTGCGCTGATTTAACCGTTTATTTATTTAGTAACCATCGTCGTCGACGTCGTCAGATCATTTGCTTATATATTTTTAGGCAAGGAGTTTGTTCACACGTTTTGCTGCGGTAGCGAAATAAAAATGTGCAATGCCATTTATTTAACAACAAAGAAACCATGACGACGACGACGCCAATTCAACGGTGATCTGATCATGTTTAAAATTAATGAGAAGGCGTTTAGTAAAAATGCGTAAAAGTGCATAATAATCTGTTGATATGGCAGCAAAGACGATGTCGATATTTAATAGCCCTTTTATTGCTATTAATTGCGAATGTAGTTTTGAATTTGAATAAAAAGAGCGCAGCGCAGTGCAAACTGCAAATGCAATGCCGCAGCTTTTTTTTATGGTCGACAGTGTGGGGGTGGAGACAAGGCGTTGGAGAATGATGTGGAGTTTGTGGAGGATATTTTTTTTGAAGATTAAGTTGTATTTAATGTTTATTTTGAGAATGCGTCGAATTTAACACTCAGGTGCCACTGACTACGCTATGCAGTGTCAAGTCAAGTGATGATTTTTTTTGCTGAACGGACTTTTTGAATACGGAAGCGTAGAAAAAAAGCGCTAAGTTGTTTTCTCTTAAACATGATTTATTTACTAGGTCATTAATATAGCCATAAAATAATATCATATCATGATGAAAGGTTTTCAGTTAAAAAAAATGAATGTGCATTGTGTATCAAATCGGTAGAATAAGCAGTAGGAGAAGCGAAAGACGTGAGAATATATAAAAGCGATAGCGCAGACATTTTAATGTTTTTTTGGTTGAAAAGATGAGACGATCTTATTCAATGGCTTCGTAATGAAAAAAGTAAGTAATGCAGTTGCATCAAAAGTTGTATGCACTACCGTTTGTTCATGTCCCAAGTCCCATATGCATTCAAGAGTGAGAGATGCAGTTCAATAAAGAGGTTTGGATTATGACATGACATGACACGATTTACAAGACAAAAAAACATGCGGCATGACAGAATATTACAAAGGACTGAGATGAGAAGGTTGCCTTTCAAGATTTCTTCATTTTCTACAAAATGATAAAAAGGATTGTGTTTTAGGCCTTTTGTACTATTTTCATGTAAAATTCTCTGTATTTTTTGTTAGAATGACGTTTCTAAGCTGCACGCTTAAAAAAATATTTTTATGAAGTAGCTCCGAACAAGGTAATAAAAATGTATCGCTTTTTTTAAAAGTGAAACCGTGAAAATTATTATTGGAGAAACATGTTCTCAACGTTTTTGTTTTAGTATAAAACGTCTTATTAAGCAAAAATTATTGTTGTTTTAAAAGCAACTAATTTTAAGTATGCTTTTCTTTCTAAAAAGTAGTTGCTCGAATAGAAAATGAAAAATTATAAAAGCTTTAAAATATGAAATTCATGATTTTTTTAGCTGGTAAGCATTTTTAAGAAAGAATTTTTGTGCATAAAATGTCAGATATCGGAAACTGGCAATTTGTCGCAATTATATATTTTTTAAATTGCAGCCCATTAAATTATTAGTTTCGCTGTAGTACTGTTCATCTTATTTATTTTTTTAGAAAAGGGGTCTCATCCTGTCACCTTTTCAGAGTTTCACAAGAAAAAAAAACAGTAATAAAAATTAGTTTGAAATTATAACTCTGTCAAATAATTTTCTCTTTGAAATGAAGTGTTACTAATAGCACCCTTCTTTAAAATAAAAAATTTAAATGTAAATATAGTAGTCTAGTACCAGGTGGTGGTGTTGATGGGCATTACGAATGAAACTTACACAAAACATGGAAGTGTTATTTATAAAATAATATTTATATTTAACGACCATGTGTAGAATATTTTAAGTGCCTCTTTTTTTGAATGACAAATAAGGTTTGTCTTCTTGCTGTGATTCTGTCAATTGTGAGAAAAGGCGTTTATAATGAAATGTTGTTATATTTACGCTAACATGCCATTTTTGCATATCAAATTCAATATTACAATTTTCTTCTTCAAAGATGATTTATTATTTAGGAGATGATGATGGTTTATGATGAGGATGATAGTGTGAAATATATATATTTTTTACAATTAGGTACGAATGAATAAATAATGATCAGTTTTTTGAGAGTCCGAAAGTCTTCCGTTATGTAGATAGACTTGTATAGCCCCGAAAAATATGATGAGTCATGTAAACCATGCACATGTTAGTTTGAAGATGATGATGGCCAAATATTTTCATGTCTTTTACTGTTGCGTTGTGTTCATTCAAATTTCTTTTTTTGTTAAGAATGGGAATAACACATGCTATCTTGTAAAAATTAAATACGAGCACAGAAAACACTGTACAATACTGTCCATCAAAAAAACCAACGTGACTTTGGCAATATAAGTAAAATGAGCCAAGAGCCTCGCATTTTTTTAACTAATTTAAAAATTACTATTCTTCATCCTTCATCGCTCACGTTAATAATATTGGTACAATATTGCAAATGAAAACTGGAACGCTTTTTGCTATATTGTGTACATTGCTGTGAAAGAGATGAATTCGGTTGGCCAATGCAAATTAACGAAATGCATTGAAAATTTAATGACCAATTTCTTTTGTAAGAAAAAAAAATGGTAGAAAAACTGTAAACATAATTTTGTATTGTTAGTCAAATTCCATATCTATTAATTTTTTGAAAGAAATCCGTATCATTAAATTGCAAACTGTACTGTACCGCTAATGGAAAATAATGAAATTGATGAATAAGTTGTGATATGAATGCTCTATATATTTTTTATGAGTACACAAAACAGCAGGACTAGGACCGGTGGTGGTTGGTGATGTGATGATGATGGTGACGCTGCTGACATGATATGCATTGCACCTGGCGGCATGGCATGGCATGGCATTGTAATATTTTTTTTGCTAATGACTTGATTTGGTCAGTTACAAAAGGTGCAATTTATAATGCGTATAATATTAAAAACGGGGCTATGTCTGGTAATAATATACCAAACCATTAATTCAAATTGAACAAACAAAAATATGCAAGAAACGGTGATGCTGCAGTCTGCAGTGTTGCAAATGTGCATTATATGCAAGAAAAAAACGAAGATGATTCATTAATAATTAAAGTGACCTTTACAAAAATTCAAATTTAAATAGGAAGTTAGTAGAGCTCCTTAAAAAATTAGTAAAAGCATTAACATCAGTTATCATTCATTTTAATACAATATCTTGTCATTGAAGTATTTTTTTATTGTTATCATCATCATCCTCCTCCTCATTACTATTATTTTGTGGTGCAATCAAGTGTCATCATCGCCATCATCAAGAGATGACTTGACATGAAGCAAAGTGCACCTTAAAAATCTGCACTCCAATTCCCTTTTTCAGGTGACATGATGATGACAAGACAAGAACATCTTTTCATTACTAAAGCTAGTAAAGAAAAGGAAGGTTGTCTTTGACTTATTTACTCTTAATTATTTTAAATTGTCTGTCGTCCTCATCCTCGTCCCTCTGCCGACCCTTTCCTTTTTTTACTTTTTGAAAAATCTCTTGTCTGATCTTGTCACTTGTCAATTCTCTTTTGAGGAAAATGCTTAAATGTCATTATCATTTACAATTACAATTTTACAATCTGATTTTACACGTGTTATCTTCGTAATCATCATCACCACCACCATTAAAACATCTCTGCAAAATCTCTTAGGTTGAGCTTTAAGCGAGAGAGAGAGAGAGAGAGAAACGAAATGATATGAAGTTGACGAAAGTGAAGGGACGTTTTCTTATTTTTCATGGCTCGTTGCATTTTGGTGCTATTTTTGTCCCTACATCGAACATCCTCGTGTTAGACAAGACAACGACGAGTAATTTTCATTTTTAGCCATGTACATTGAAAATTTGAAATGATGGTAGACAAGTGTGCAAAGTAGGTATTCTACTACACATATGCATTCTCTACTAAAACTTACACTGATAAATTGAAAAACGAAATTTTTACGTGACGTCATTGTTTAAGATCGGCTTCATCATCATCAATAATAATATCATCCTTGTCATATGAACACAGAGAGATAGATCAACAAACTAAAATGAAATACACGCTTTAAATTTTTTATTGCCTTCTTTCGGCTTTAAAAACAATTTGCCTTTCATGTTGAGAGCCGAGAGTGCGCTGCAGGGATATCCTCATCTCATGACATCTTCTTACCTCTGTAATTAGGTATGAATAGGAAATGTAAATTGTAATGCTTAAATATTTTTCCATTCTTTAAAAGTTAGTGATCCACACCTCCACTCCCTCCCCTGCCTGTTCAGTTACAACCCTGGCTATAGTTTTTTCCTTAAACACTTTCTTAATAATTAAATTAGGTATGCACACATCCCTAAAGAAATATACACGTGCACATTTAAATATTCTAATTACTATTGTTCCCCAAATTATTTTATAATGAAAAATTTTCACAGAACAATTTCCATACAAGCGTGTCTTCCCTCCTCCTCCCTTCCCCCTCTCCTGTGTTGTTTATATTCTTAAATCTTGTTATCTTATGAAAAATGAGATATTAAAAAAATGAAAAGTCGGGAAAAAACATGAAAAGTATCCCTTTTTTATTACTACTTTTAAAAAAAAGACATGCGTACAAATTTTACTTACACGATGAACAAGTAGCTACATGGGTATATCTTGTATCATCATCTCTCACGGTATTCCCATCTTGTATTGTATTTTTCATTCAAAACCCATCGTCAAAAGGATTTATCAGATCACCATCATCATTCACGTTTTCATATTATGACTTTTTTGAATACATTATTATTCACGAACAACGGGCCACCGTGAATCATGTATACTGCTTTGTTGTAAAATTTCAAAAAAAACATGAAATTCAATGTGCAATAAAAACTAAAAATAACTTGTTCTCAAGTCTAAAACACAATTTTTCAAAAAAAAAGAAGAATTTTCAAAAGAAAGAAATTTTAAACAGTTGAAATGGATTAAATTACAACAAGTAGCAATTGAAATTGCGATGATGCAGTTTTCGGTTTCGTCATCAATTCAAAAAGAACTGCACTTCCGCACTTTGAATCCATCATAATAAAATGGTAAAACATGTATTATAGGTGAGAATTGTGTACATTACACATAAAACCTAAAATTAGGCCAAGATTTATGACTTGGTTTGGTTTTTACATGGGAGTATATTGGTTGATGATGAATGAATGTCTATAAAAAATTCAAGATAAAAGTGGCTCAACCGAATTGTATTGCATCTTTACTGCATAAAAATCTGACAGTCAAGTGACAAAAAAGTTTTTATTTTATATCATTGATTTTGTTAAACGTACCAAACCAAGAATATGTATCTCATATGAACCGTATCAAATTTCATTCCTCTGGGATAATTGCAAGTGTGACAAATGACAAATTGTCCTATAATTTATACTACTCTATTACACCTTATACCTTTAAACAAGCAAAGAAAAAGTGGCACGTCACACGTACACATGTGCATCTTTCATTACATTGCATTGCTGTACTTAATGTCAACCGTAAAACTAGCTTTAAAAAATTAGCTAATGATTTATGCTTCTTCCTTGGAAGTTTATTTCAGAAAACCAAATTACAAATTATTCTTTCAACGATGTGCTCACTTTTGCTGTTATTTTGCTTTGATGGCCTGTTACAAGGTGTAAAGTAAAATATGTGACCATTTATGATTATGCAATGGTACAAAAAAAAGTTCAAAAAAATACAAGAGATGCGTACCCAAGTACAATTTTTTTATTTGCAATCACAGTCATTCATTCAATTTCATTGTTAACCTGATAATGATAATAATCGTGGCGGCATTTCTATTCATTCAGTTACTGAAGATGCGTAAAGATTGTAATGAGAAGATGAAAAGACGCACGTGTGGTAGTTCAGTGGTGATGATTGTGGTGGTGGTATGGGAGCTTTTATAGTTTTTTTGTTGAATTGCAATTGCATAATATCATAAAAAAAAACATGAAATGCATGCAGCACTGAACAATATACATGAGCTGCTTGTTTGGAAGAAGATGCAATGATTATTTTTTTGTGTGGAAAAAATAAGTAAAAGTATGTCAATTTTTAAAAAATGGAGTGAGTGAAGTAAAATAGGTACATTTTTTTGTAAGGACACTATTTATTTGGTTGCGTGAGTTGATTTTGGATATATCTCACAATCACAGTCGAGTCTGTTTATATTTTTGTTTGAATTGTTTGAATGTAATCTTTGGGGCTATTGATTTTTTGTTCACTTGGTTTTGTTATGCAACATAAATTAGAGGCTTCCTCGTCATCTTTATTTTTTGTTGGATTTTTTTCTTTGGTTTAAATGAGATTGTGGATGGCTTCTTTGCTTAAAACTGTGATTAAGGTGGTGGTGGTGTTGGTGAAGAGATGAATGGCACATCACGATTTTTTTTTAAAGGTTGAAATTGAGTCTGAAATGAAGATTTGTAGATAGTGACATGTTTTTAATGATAATTAGAATGATGAGAGATGAAGATGATTATGATAATGTGACATAAGCAGGCATGTTAAAAGTAATTAAATTTGGGGATAAAATCTGAGATGTTAAGACAAAGACACGAAGTGAAAAAAAATTGGTAGGTGCGTCTCCGCCCTTTTTATAAAGTAGCGTGATAAGTGATGATGATTGTCTTTGTGTGGAAATAATATCTTGACTAAATCACTCTTTAAAGTGTTTATTTTTTTAGTCTACTTGTTTGACAGGATTTTGCAAATGAATCGGCTATTAAGCGTATATTCTTTTTAGTTATAGCTTTGCTTTTTTCGTATTTTTTTTTCAGGTGTGCACAATTGGGTTGAAGGATTTCGAAAAGGGACCAACTTCCCTTTAGCCGAGGACTTGAATGGAGCAGCTCAAGCATTAGTACGGCTACAGGATACTTATCAATTGGATATGCCTTCTTTGGCACACGGATATGTTTTGCCTTCCAACAATCAGCAACAGGAATCGGTAGGAGGAGAAGACAATGAACATGGTAGGTTGTTAAAAAGTTAACAGCATATTACTGCAAATTATGGGGTTGAGTGAGAAACCCATTCAGGAGGATGGAGGAAGGGCCCCTTGCGAAGTACACAGGTTTTTTGTGTAAGGTGTTTAGATGATTTTTTAACAATCAGGTTTTTTAATTGCAGGGTTTAGTACCCCTAACCGTCTGACTGCAAGGGATATGCTGTTTTTAGGACGACATGCCATGGTAAAGTTAGAAAGTTTGGGGAAATATTTAAATGTTTGTATTACATTAATGATTTATGCTTTTATTAAATGAATTTCGTAGAGCCAAGGGTTATATAATCGGGCAATTGACTGGTTGCAAAATGCGGAGTCCCTGGCAGCGGAAGAAATGAATTCAACTAGCCTTCTTTCTGAAATTAGTCCATCGTTGCAAAATGCTATTGAAGCTGTAAAAACAATACTATATTGATCTAATTTTTATAAATTTCAAGTGTACATTTTCCTGGGAAGTTTATGCATTAATTTTTATTTATTTTTGGAAGCATGATGATGTTTTGGAGCGTCAGGGACCAAGAGGCGTTACCTGGAAAACTAATCCCGTTCCGATAAACCCTGCTCTAGCAAACAGTGCAAAGTATAGCATGAATACTTCCACTGAATTTCATCCCAAGTTATATCAAAGGCAAACTGAGGAAGAAGAAGGGGAGCACTTTGTGAGATTGTGTCGGGGAGAAAATCTTAGAGTAAAAATATAATATTTTCAATAATGAAAACTTATTATATTTCTCTCAAGTATAACTCATGAATATATATAACATCACATGGCCATTAATTTTTTACAGCCACCAGTTTTAACTGCTGCCCTCAGATGTAGACTGAAAAGGACCGGGTCACCCTATCTCTTCATTTCTCCACTGAAGGTCAGCTAGTCTAGCATTTTTGGGCAGTTTTTAATCTATAATAATTACTCATTTAATATTTGAAATGCTCTTTGGATTACAGATTGAAGAAGGCAGTCTTGATCCTTACATTGTCATTGTACATGACTTTATCACGCCAGCGCAAGCAGATGAAATAATTCAAATTGGCAAACCAAAGGTAACACATCATCAAATTTCTGATTCCACTAAAATCACTAATTTCAAAATATGTATACAGACAAAAATATCTTACCCTGACGTAAAGGGGCTTAATGTGATGGTTTTAAAAACTAATATCAGACAAACGAACATTGAAAGACAAAACAACAAGCTACTTTTTTTGTCAACTTCTGTTTATTTTAATCAACCACTGCACTTTACGTCATACAATCATTAATTGTATTTATTAAAGTTGTTTTAACGATAAGACATTCTTTGACAAAATCCCAGCTTTTCAGATCTCGCCACCGACATCATCAGGACGAAGTTATGGATGTCGTTAGTCAAAAACGAGTCAGTCAAAAGTTAGTCAACCATTTAAGAAAAACAAAAATTGTTAATCCTTTCATTCATCGACATCTTTTCTATTTTTTTCAAAACTTTCAACTTCCTTTATTACCATCTGTCCTACCAACAAAACAAGTATACTTATCATAATCTCTGTAGAATATTTTTAAGTAATTAGTAATTATTTTCTCACGCTTATATTATTTTAAAAGCTTATGACAAATGTAGCTACTGTATATCGTATTATTTTACTTGTAATGATAAACAATTAATTAGGATATTTAATATACAATTTCTTTAGTAGTAATTCATTAATTAGTAATTTGTAATTAGTGATTTTGTGCGTGTATGTAAAGTAGTATGTGTTTTTCTTGTTCTTTGTGTGTGTGTTTGTAGCTGCAGTCATCTATGACTCGCACAAAAAATGGAACCTTTGTTAAAAGCAGAGTTCGCACTAGTCAGACGTAAGTTTTCCTTAATCTTTTATTTTTTGGCTTTGTACTGTGTATTCAGTAGTTTGCTATAAAAAAAATTTCAATCTATTTTAGACCGTTTCTGTACATTTCAATTTTGAGTGTTAATGCTTGGTAATGCATGTTGTTAACTTGGCACCTTTTGCTGAGAAAAAAGCGTCTTTGCCTTTTCTATACAATCTTTTATTTTTTGATGAGTCATTCATGCTAAATATTAAGATGAGACATGCATAAAAATAATGAAGTGGTGATCTTGACAAAGTGCTTGGATCAAAGACTGGGAACATCCGCTAATGAACAAGGTGACAAAACGAGTGCATCTAGTCACGGGACTGAAAGCACTTCAACCGAAAGAAGCGGAAGATTATCAGGTAATTTTTCTTTTAAAAATTACACGCTTCTCGTCAACTTGGATCATATGCCGTTTTATAATTATTGGCTTAATTAACAGATTGCCAACTACGGACTAGGAGGTCTTTACGTTCCTCACACGGATCACTTGATGAACAACCCGGATAAAAGTATTTACACGCCATGGGAAAGGTTTGTAGGAGACCGGGTAGCCACACTAATGATTTATGTGAGTACAGTACAGTCATTAAACTTCAAATTTTAAAAATTTTGGTGTATGAATACATGTACATGATATTAATTTGGTTTCTTGTTTTTAGCTGTCCAATGTTAATTCTGGGGGTGCCACAGTATTCACACGAGCAGGTGTCACGCTTTGGCCGAGAAAGGGCTCTGCAGCATTTTGGTGGAATTTGGACCGATCTGGAATTGGAGATGATAACACAAGACATGGAGCTTGTCCCGTGCTTCATGGAAACAAATGGGTTTCCAACAAATGGATCCGCCTCAACGAACAATTTAGCACAGCACCTTGTGGATTACATCCTTTGGATAAGCATAAGTTTCCTTAGGAAAAGAATAGTGATCATATTAAACGTTTTTATTCTTATCAAAAAAATAACAAAAAAGTCGTAAAATATAATAACTTGCGTTTGTCAAATTTATACCTAGTCGTGTAAGATCGTGGCTATATATTGCTGCTGATGAACTGAAAAGGGGACTGGATAAAAAATCATAAATAATTTAAGCAATTAAGTGACATGCTTTTCATACAGCTAATATTTAAAAAGCTAGTGTGAAATTCGAAACAGATTTTTAAATGATATAAGAAAATGTTGTGTATCTCACAGTAACATAATTCAGTTCATAACGAATTAATTATGCTTACATTTTAGACTGTAGAAGAAATAAATATTAATAAAATAAAAGAAATACGTAAGTATTTATAACTTTTTTAAATGAACGTCAGAAAGAATAAAGTTCATTGCATATTAATTAAAAGTGCTGACCCCTTTTAACCCTTCATTTCACACGTCATTCATGCAAAACTAACAATTTTTCCTTGGATTTTTTAATGGTGCAATATTTAAATAGTGAATGCATAAAATATGCATACGCATTTTACAAAAATCAGGTTGGAAGTACTTTTTAAATAATTTGTCACTATGAGTGTGACATACCACAGCCGATCTACGATACATTTTCAACTAGGAAATACATATTCCAAGATAACTTTTGAAAATACAATAACTGTACTCATAGATTTTTAAGTAAAAATTGCTATAAGCATGGCTTATTTTTAAGTAAGGAAGGAATCCATAAATTCACATTGGAAACGGAAACCACAAAAAATACCACGAGCTGCAATTTTATTACTAAGTCTTTACATGCTGACAGCTTACACTGGCATGCGTCAATTGAGCCATTCTTGGAAGCTTCATTTAATGGAACGCTGCAAATAGTATGAAAACTTGTGTTGTTCCTAGTGTTGTTAAATGGTTCACTTTGGTTCAGAACCATTCACTTTGGTTCAGTTCAGACATTGAATGGTTCAGCCTTT